>CM042015.1:25058506-25123506 GCA_023525715.1 Cichorium intybus
TTTTCACAAGCATCCCGCTTGCCTTGTTAATAATATTAAAGAAGGCGAGAGACTTGTAAATTATGGGGCAATAAATGCATTAATTGCTGACTTGTAAATTACATAAGAACCCATTTTCATTCATTGTTTAGCCATTAGTATTCATTTAGTTTTAGGGTGGGCAATAATGTCCCTGTATGTTTCATTGTTCATTAGCCTTATTCATTGGTTATGCATTTTGTGTACTAATTGGTTACGCCTCGTGTATCTGGTACAGGATATATGCATAACACTATGGATTCAGAAATTCAAGTAGAGGATGAGCTATTACAAACATTTCTGATTAATGATGCTGATGTTGACGTGAACCTTGCTCGGGATGGAGATGAAAGTATCATGGGAAAGGTTTTTGACATACCACATGATGCGTATACATTTTATAATCGATATGCTTTTTTACATGGATTTGGTATACGTATTCATTATGATTATAAAAATAAGACCACTAACGAGGCTTACCGTAAGTTGTATGTATGCAACAAAGAAGGGTTCAAAAGAAATAAGGCCAGTACTTCATGTGGAATTTTAAAGAAACAACGTAGAGAATTAAGGACCGGATGTAAAGCAATGCTTCGAATTTCAAAAGGGAAAGTTGGCAAATGGTTTGTGGACATGTTTAATGATACACACAATCATGAGTTGAGTACTACACCAACGAAAGTAATGAAGCATCGTTCTCACGGAAAGGTCCACCGCTCATTGGCATGCAAATCTCTTATGGTGGAACTTGGCCAAGCAGGGCTAAAGCCTTCACAAATTAGAAAGGCTGTTAATGCAATGAAAGCTCCACATGAAGTTGATGTTACTTCAAAGCAATGTGTGGATATCTTATCTGAGGAACGAAGACAATATAAAGGTAAGGAGTTTTATGGGCTTATCAAACATTTCCAAGATAAATCATTAGTTGATGCTAACCAGTATCTTATTGTGGATCTAAATGTGGATGGCTCTCCTCGAAATGTTTTTTGGGCCGATGGAATATCAAGGGATGCCTATACTAAATTTGGAGATGTTGTTGTCTTCGATGTTACATACATGACGAACAAATTTAAGATGCCATTTTCTCCATTTGTTGGGGTGAACCATCATGGACAGACCATACTTTTTGGTGGTGCATTGCTAGAAAATGAAAAAGAAGAAACTTTCCAATGGTTATTTGAGCATTTTCTAAAGTGAATGTTCAACAAGTACCCTTCCGCGATGATTACTGATCAAGATAAAGCTATCGGTAATGCACTAAAAAAAGTTTTTCCAAACACTCGGCATCGCTACTGTGCATGGCATATTAACAAACATGAGCTTGAACATCTTAGACCGTTGGTAGCTCGTTACAGTGATTTTAAAGAATCTTATAGAAAATGGGTAAACGGTGTTGGAGGAAAGCAGAGTTGCAACAATCGACAAATTAAAATTGTAGCGGGATCGAGAATAGGAGAATAAAAATTAATGAAGAGGAAGCTTGGAGATGGAGGTCGATCAAAGGAAAAGAAGAACACGGTCATTTATTGCTGACCCCAAAATCAAAGGAAAAGAGGAACATATAATTACTGAATTAGGAAGTTTTTTTTTTATATTGGAGGAAAAAAACAAAAATGGGAAGTTTTGTACCTAACGTTGGCTACACAACAGCCGTATATTACCATAGCCCATATATATATATATATATATATATATATATATATATATATATATATATATATATATATATATATATATATATATATATATATATATATATATATATATATATATATATATATATATATATATATATATATATATATATATATAGGGCTAGGTTATAATAAGAATGACAATTATTGTGTTACCTTGTAACCAAATCCTGGCCATCGGATTTCATTCTCGTAACAATGAAAAAAACACATTCTTAACATAATAAGTTTTTGACATAGTGAGTTCTTACCATTCTTAAAAGAATGAACTAAATTTTGTACATTCTTAAAAGAATGTGTTTTAAATGAGTGGTCCAGATTGAGTTTCAAGGTTACACAATACTTGTATGAATATATTTGATCCTAGCCCTATATATATATATATATATATATATATAATCAACAAAAATTACCATTGCAAAAATATTTAATCAACAACAATCACTAATTTCTAGGGATGAGCAAAACCGAACCCGAAAACCGCGAAACCGACAAAACCGAAACCGAAAAACCGAAACCAAAACAGAAACCAGTGGTTTGGGTTTGAAAATTTTAAAACCGAACTGTCGGTTTCGGTTTCGGGTTTTGTTGATGAAACCGACCCAGTAGAACCGAACCGACCCAAAACCACTGGAAACCGACCCATACAAGAAACCGACCCTGAAATGAATAAATACATATTCTATTACTTTTTATAAATCATTGATATATCATTTATCTTTTATTCTATCGCCAACTGATCGCATATTGCTGCTGCATTTTCTGTGATTGTTATTGCGTCCATTTGCAGATTCGCTCTAGGTTTAATCACGTTTCATTTCTCCTTCTATTTATTTTATTTATTTAGTTTTTGTATGAAATTGCTAGTCTAATTATGTGATATCGCTGTTTGAAATTGATAGTTGCAGGAATTCTGGTCTATTTTTTGTGTGTGCGTATCTTCAGTATATGACACACCATGTGAATATTACTTTTTCTTTGATGGTTTGGAATGGCTTTAGCAAGATACGTTAATTGTTCTAATTATTTCTTATATAGACTCATACAAATCCAAGAACATCCATTTAATCTTGAAAAACAAGAACCATGAAAAATAGCAAACCCTTGATAAACACGCAAATGGTACGTTAATTGTTCTAATTGTAAATTTGCTGGAAAATGGTTTCAAAACCGACCCACGGGTTTAAACCCAAAACCCACGAAACCATGGGTTCAAACCGAAACCGACCCAAAACCAAATAGAAAAACCGAAACCGAAACCGAAACCGACTAGAAACCGAAACCGACGGTTTGTAAAAACCAGAAACCGAAATGAATGGTTTGGGTTCGGTTTTGGGTCTAAAACCGACCCAAACCGACCCATGCTCATCCCTACTAATTTCAGACAATAGATTAATAGCATTTTGGATTAAAAAATTTCTCACGTTTACGACTGCACAATAATTAAGAAAATCACCCTTAGAAATGTTTTAATTAGTGTTTGGTTTATATTGTAAATTTCTGCTTAATTCGTATTATAATGTCATTTTTAGTTGATATTATAATTTTGTGATATTATAATATAGTAAATAGTGATACATAATTGAAGGTATTTTAAAGAGCTATTTAATGATATAACTAGTTAAAAATAATTTATAAATTATAACTATATATATCTTAGAATAAACTAATTTATGCATAATATATAATAAAAATAAAGAATAAATTATTCAATAATAAAATATATAAAAAATTAAAAGCCAGAGCTATAACACGTTAGGTTTATAAAATGAAAATATTAAAATACTAAAAATTATTTAAAAGATAACTTATTTTTACAAATGCTTTTAGAAAAAAAAGCACATCTAAAGAAGAATCTACTTCAGCGAAATACAAAGTCACAAGTTTTTCATCTCCATTAGACTAAATGGTATATGGTGAGCAGTTTGTTCATCGGCATCTACATGGCAAAATGATGTTGTCGGAATCACCGTCTCGTGATGCCTGCATAGCATCTTAGCGGCACCACTACGTAGACAATATGACCGTTTTCTAGCTGCTATGTTGATTTTTTTTTACTTTGTTTTTTCAAAAATTAATTATTTTACACTATAAAAATACCACAATAAACTATATTTTACACACACAAAGTTACCACCAATTTCACTTAAATTGTCTCAAAATCCAAACAATCCAAACCCTAATCATTTTTGATTCGATCCTTCGTCCACACCACCCACCTGACCACAATTCGACCCTCAAAATCCATTTTATGATGTACAACCAATTTCCGATGTCACCAAAATTCAACACATTTACACAATTAAATATCCAAGTCCAAACACCATCTCCACAATTCACCTCCGCAATTCAACCAATTAGGACGGACTTCTCGGGTTTGCATACTAGTATAGAAGAATATATTCATGAATACTCGAATGAACGGAATACTAAGACCGGCCGACTCACGGAAATGCAATTGCGTTTTGCCGACGTTAGTCATTTGTCAGGTGACATGCATGAGGCGGCCATAGAAGTCAAACGCAAGATTAAGAAAAATATAATTTATAGGTTTTATATTTTCTTTTTTCTAGATTATTTCCTTTGGATGTATTTTTTTTTATTAAATTTCATGTAATGTTTATTTTAATTTTAATGTAATGTTTTAGTTTTAATTTTCTCTATTTTTAATTTAAATGTCACAACTTTAAAAAAAATACTATAGAATGACATCCACCCCACATTGTAGGCATCAAAAAATATTTTTCGTCAGCATCCTATGTGGCGTCTACGTGACAGCCGATGCCTATGACTTTGTCGGCATACGTATGGATTAGCCTTATTGTAATTGTTTTAGGTGTGTAAAATAAACCATATGACAAAGATATATGATATATGTGTCAAACTTGTTTTATTTTTAGAAAAAATATATACAACATTATCTGTACAAATAAATGTTAAAACAAAGTATTTAACTGTTTGAACTAGGGATGAGCAGTGGAACAGGGTACCCGCTTTTGGAACCGGAACCGCCGGTTCCGGTTCCTAAAATGATGGAACTGCTCTAAGCAGTTCCGGTTCCGATTCTCATTTTTTGGAACGGGTACCCGCCGGTACCCTGTATTTAAAATATATATATATATATATATATATATATATATATATATATATATATATATATATATATATATATATATATATATATATATATATATATATATATCATTAGGACATAAGGTTAACTATGAAAATCAAGTTATAATTAATATCTAACATATATTAAAATGTAAGGAATTCATGTGGCAAAATTATGATTACCGAGGCTAATGAACTAAAATTGTGTGTCAAAATTATTACCGATAGGAAAACTTAATAAATAGCAAAATTTGTGTGGCAAATTTTTTTTTGATTAGCCAATATAGTCGTCCAGTGGAAACTGGTTAGACTAAACGGATATTTTGCTTATTGTTGACTAGAATTTGTTAAAACTTGTGTCCCAAAATTATTTCCAAGTGAAAAATTAATAATAAAGAAGATGCTTCGGTTTGTGTAAATTGCTTGTCCCACATCGAGCCAGTGAAGAAACAAGGAAAGGGGAGTTTTACTATAAAACGGTTACTTGGTTCTTATTTCGCATGTCTCAATGTGGATTAACTCAATTGCTACGTTTTACGCTGGCTTATTTGAGTTGAACCCGGTTTAGACATAAGACATTAAAATTTGGGTTATATATATATATATATATATATATATATATATATATATATATATATATATATATATATATATATATCATTACTATATAAAAAAGCCTTTTTTTCTCCTTCACGCGTTCTGGATTTTATAGGGTTTGTTTTACGCCACCTGTTGACCTAAACTTTAAACGACAGCCTTAACTTTTCCTAAGACGCCATGTTCGTTTAATGTCTTTGGCACCGCTTCACGATCCGCTATCCTCCATCTTTTTATCTTCTACATAATCCAGATTTAGGCGTCGATTCCTTTCGTCTAATACCCTTTCGCCATTCATCAATCAACAGACCCGGGAATGGAGACGGATTTCCCAAACACGGCCACGAAATTAGGGCGTGTTTTCTTTTTCTCAATTCTCATTCTTACCGTTTTTCACTTACTCTAACATGGCATCGAATTTCAATTTTGGATCATTCCTATGCTTTAGTTTTGTGAAGCCAATTTGCAATTTCTAATAGACGGGGATTACACTATGAAGGTTTCACACAATTGGTTGTTTTTATTTGCTCTCAATTTTGTCAAAAGAAGAAAAGTTACAACGGCCGGTTTTCTCTGTTGCAAAATCAATTGTTTGTTGCGGATTGCCCAATTCATGATGTCTGCTGGCTTCTTGAACTCCACTTTGGTAAGTTTGATGCAGAAGGTAAAAGAAAATTAGGGATTGCTATACTGGTTTGCAATGGTAACTATGTGTGTGTGTGTGTGTGCAAGTTCCGGGCATTGTTTATTGTATATGATTTGGGTTTTTTAAAGTTTTAAGAAGGAGAATAATTTTGCACGGGAAGTACAACCTAGGGTAAGGCATTGCTTTACCCAATGGCACATATTTACAACTATCTAATGAGGTATTCCTTGTTCAAAGTTCCTTCAAATTTCAATAATTTAATTGTTCTGGAATGAGAAGTTATTTTATGAACTTTTGATTGTTTGGCTAACTTTGTTTTTCCATTAATTAGACAATCTATTGTTTTTTTCTTTTAAACCATTAGATGAATCAGTTTTATTAAAGATTCTTTTTTTAGTTATATTAGTTCTTTTCCCTTCTAAATACAGGTTATTTGTCAACGATACTTTTGTAGTTATTGATCAATGATCATGAACATAAATTTTCTGTTATGAAGGCACCAAGTGGCCCCAATATGCAGTAAGCACGTAAGTTTATTAGGGCCAACCACGTGGGTCTAATTCGGGATTCACACGGTACTCGAAGGTAATTACCTGCTTCTATTGTTTATATATTTGACTCACGTTATGCTTCTTTGTCTCATCACCGGCCTATAGATGATGTCTTCCACTGAGTATCTTCTCAGAATCTCGGTACCAATAAATGTTTCCAATTTGTAAGCCATTGGTGCTTGTGTAACTTTTCTGTTTAAATATCATTGTTGGGAAGTTTCTAAGGTTATCAATGTATGTTAGCATCTATAATGAACCTGGAACTCTCTTCATGAATCTTTTGAAAATTACTTTGCATCTATAATGAATGATCCTAATTGTATGTTACCAGGGGTAGTAATGGTAATTCCTCTTAATTAATGTGTCTTTTTTTATAGGAAAGAAAAAGGCAACCAATATTGCATTGAATGCAATTCAATCACCTTTCTATATGTCTTGCATCGAGAGGGTGACTAGAATCTATTGAAATATTACCGATTTAATTATTTCACATTGCTCAAGGTCTTTCTTTCTCTCCCTTACAAAAACGCAGCTAGACTTGACTTGACTCTATATATGGGTCATTCGTTTATGCTTTTTCCATACCACTTGAGTTTTACATAACCTGGAAACTATACAGTGACAAGAAAGTATTTTATGAAACTGGTATCTCTATGAACTTACATGGGCTTTTTTGAGTAGCTAGCTATACATGTATCTTTACAGGGGCTTTTTTGGTTGGTTTGCCATGTCTTCCCCGGGTTGATGTATGCTGTTGGATTTTTCAAGATGAATTGCATTATAAGGATTGGTTTTTTAGTAAAGGTTTTAAAAGAAAAATATTGGAACTACAATGATGTAATAATAGAAAAAGGAGGAACTTAGGACTCTATATTCTATAATACGCAAATACATGACAGCATGTTGCCATTACTTACATGAAGAAAAAATAGCAGAAATAAAATTCTTCTCGATGGAATTCATAAGTTCAATTTCAAGTCTCTTGTATAGTTTGACCGATTCACTTGGTACATTTTTGTTGAGAACGGCTTCTTTTTCTTATAATTTTCTTTGCCGAAATGTTATAAGCAAGTTAAGGGACATTAACCATCTGAACATGATGTTTTGTCCAGAACCACCGTGCATCTTTTTTCTAAATTATTTTGATTTATGTATATTAATAGCGAAGATGAAAGATCATTAAATTAACATCTTTATCTTATTCGGTTTCTCTATATTTTTGAAGTAAAAACACGACCAAATTGCACCGTTTGGATCGTTTGTTGCTTAATTTCTAAGTTAAAATTCCCCTGTACGTTGAATTGGAAACTGCACAAGATAGCCCCTCTGTTAATTCGACCAAATGCGAAACACACTAAATATGGCACATGGGGGAATGATCCCCCCCCCCCCCCCCTCCTTCCTTTTTTTTTTTTCTAATTAAGTCATGTATGGGTAAAGTGTCCGTGTAACAAATTAATGAAAACGTAAGTATGTTTTTGAAGATCTTCTCCTCTAATAGCAAGACTAACGACATAATAGCTATGTGCTTTCTTATAGTTAACCAAAAACCTATTTGTGGACCATGTTTGGTAACGGTCCTGGGCCGTGCTTAGCACGGCCCTTTAAGTTACCTAGTATATATATATATATATATATATATATATATATATATATATATATATATATATATATATATATATATATATATATATATATATATATATATATATATATATATATCTATCAATACTAATAAAGGAGTCATAAATTTGCCACATGACACTCTCTAAAACTCTCATTTACCACGTGTCTTCTTCTTAGTGCTCCGCTCTCTTATTTTTCCCGCTCACAATGACTACGGTTCTACCAATTTTCCGACTCCTAATTCAAATCACACTTCCTAAATTAAAGTCGATGTATCAGCAAGCAAATCAAGAATTTTAGTGAAACTTTATAAACAGGTCTCATTCCTCGCTGGTATCCCATTGTAAAATTCAATTCCAAAAACTCACTCTATGAATTTCCTTCACTTCTCACCATCATCACTTTGTTGGCGGTGCCAACTTCAACCACCCACCACCGTAGGATGGTAGTGCCGCCTATTAGTACTCATCTTTGTTTCCAAAATTGAGACTTCAAGAAATCATATGAAGATCGACGGAGCATGATGTTATTAGACACCGAGTACAAAGTGAAACGATTAGAAGATTACAGAAGGAATTTGCGCCTGTTCAAAAGAAATTCGAGGTATAAATGTTTTTGCTTCTTTTCGATTTAATAGACTTGAGTAATTTTTATGTTGATTCAGCATTCGATTCCTCATCCTATAGATTAATTGAAGGTTTTGAAAGTATTAACGTCACTACACCACCTATCTCTCTCTCTCTCTCTCTCTGTCTTCAAGCGGGTCGGTTAGGGTTCATCATCCCGTCTCTAAATATCTTTTCTTTGCAACATATGGCAATAGCGGCCTGCTACTATCTGTCGATTCAAAAGAGGTTATCACTCCTGTTAGTCTCTCTTTATCCCCCTCCTTCTTTATATATATATATATATATATATATATATATATATATATATATATATATATATATATATATATATGCACTTGGTTTATCTCCCATTTCTGGCTTCTGGTTAACAAAGACGTTCAACTTCAAGCCCTTTAAAAACTGAAGATGCAAAAAATGAAGTTTTTATCGCTCGTTATGTTCATCACTTCAAGGCAAGAAATTCTTGGTTCAAAACTGCTCTATTCACTAATGCTGTCTTTCAGGTTATTATTAATTTGAAATTTCTTTCCATTCCATCTTCTTGCGAGTTCTTGTGTGAATAGATTCAATTTGTTGCATGTGGTTGATTAGTTTTCAGGGATTTGGATTCCAGAGTTCGTTTCTCTGATCTTCCTATTTACAACTACATCTAGGAATAATTAAACGAATCTGTGTACAACTTTATATATGTACAATAGGAACAGAACTCCTTAGTCGGACTTGGTCGAGAAAGAGGGAAGGAGAGATGTGAGGTGATCCGACATAGAGTAGACAAAAGATGGATGTATGTGTGTGTAGTATTATCATACTTAAATGCAATAAATAGAAATGTACTCTTATTGTTTTAGTTATTATAACTTCATATTTTCATTTAATTAACTAAAGATTTGATTGTTTTCAAATATTAGAAACTTGCATGTCCAGTTCATGAAATTATAGGACGGATAAATGGTGGATTTGGGACATTGACATCTGTTGTGATTGACCATATGGTTAGCTTTCCTATAAAATGCAGCAAAGAGCAAAATACTTTATTATGGTAGTTATTTGAAGCCTAATCATTTATTATTTCTGATTGTTAATTAATAATTACTATCAACTAAACTTATAATTTTTTATGTAGAGATAATCGGTCCTGATACCATACTCTTAGCTAGATGTCGAAGAACATATTTTGTTCTTCTATATTGCACATTCCTTTTCTGTTAAAAGGACATAGTACTTTCAAAATTTACTCGATTACAAGAAATAGCAATGTCTTTTAATTTTTTCTCCAATATAACATCTTACTTTCATTCCTATTTCTTAAATTTATTTTACATCATTCCTGTAGTGTAGATTGATGCTAATAACTAATTGTTTCAGGATATTAAGTTTGTACCTGGATGAAATTGATGTATATGGTGTCGGTGTTTCTCATTATTGAAGGTGCTAACAAATTAGACATAAAGAAATAAATGTATTTTTTTATTAGCATAAATTAAAAGGGGATCCACACGGTTCTTATCCTTGGCATGGATGGCACATAATTTTTTAAAATATGTGAATACCCTCCTTCCATATTCAAATTTGGCAATTGACACAGAGCTTAAAATGCCATGTCACAACTCACAAGTTAAAGTTTTTTACGCAAAAGAATTTATTTTGACATATTTTTGAACAAGAAGAAACGGAGCGTTTCAATTTTTGATTTTTTCTCAAATGGTAAATCATTAACAAATTTTTTTTGCTCGATTTCTTATGTTGGGTTAATTGCTTACGTGATCCATGCTTGATAATCCACGTTTATTGTTAATTGCTTATGAAGTAATCAATTCCAACTTTTCTAAAAGTGAAATTAATTGTAATAAATAAACAAATTCTACAACGAATATTATCTTCAAGTAATTTATTGTTATCATAGCTATTGTCTATTTTTTATTTCATGAAAATCGCCTTAACATGAATTTTATATTTTGAAATATTTAAGAAGTATAGGGAATATGTTCATTTGATGACCATTGGGTTGACTTTTGTATTTGTTAGACCGATGACCACTATATTTGCGATATGCTAACCATTCAGGTGAAAAAAAAAAAGGCTTTTACGTGTCATTCATTTATATGGAATGTGTTTATTGGTTATTAGTTGGCAAAAAGTCTAGGTTAGTAATTTTGTTAGTCCTTTTTTAGTAGAGTTATTTTTTTAAGGGCAAATTTCATAAAAGACACTAAATTTTAAAAAAATTCGATTTTGACACTGTGTTATTTTTTTTGTCAATTAAGTCACTTAGTTTTTAATTTTTTTCAATTAAGTCACTATGTTTTCAATTTGGTTTCAATTTTGACCATTTGACCGGTCAACCCGGTAGTCAGCTGACGTGGCATGATGACTTGTCAGTCTTTGATATGCGACGCTGACGTGGCATGCTGACGTGGCACCCGAGTGTCAAAATTGAAACAAAATTGAAAACATAGTGACTTAATTGGAAAAAATTGAAAACTTAGTGTTTTAATTGAAAAAAATAACACAGTGTCAAAATCAATTTTTTTTTTAAAAGTTAGTGTCTTTTTTGGAAATTTTTCTACATTTTTTAAAATGATAAATTCGTCTTTTTACATTTTTAGAACGTATAAATATATTTTTTTTACAAGTATAAATACGTATTTTTATATTGTTAGAAACATAGATACATTGTCATAAGTATATATAAATGTATATTGTTATGCTTTTAAAAATATAAATACGTTTTTCTGCATATAAACATGTATATATCAATAAAATACGTATTATAAAACGAGTTTAAAACTCTTTCTTGACATTTTTTCATTATAAACATGATTTTGATTGATACGATATGTGATTATATGCAAAACAAACGTGCTTTTGATTGATACGATACGTGATTATATGTAAAAAAACGTATTTTATATTTCTAAAAACATAAAAATAAGTATTTGCTCGTTAATTTATGTTTGTTTGTTTATATTTGTTCCGTTATGTTGATTTAAGTTCGTCTGTGTATGTTTTTTCATTTAGAAGTATAAATATATATATTTATGTTGGTTTACGTTCGTTCTGTTAGAAGTTTAATACATTTTAGTTGTATAAATATGTTTTTATGTCTTTAGAAGTATAAATGCATATTTTTATGTTTTTAGAAATATAAATATATTTTTATGTTGGTTTAAGTACGTTCGGTTAGAAGTATAATATATTTTAAGAAGTATAAATATGTTTTTACGTCTTTAAAAGTATAAATACATATTATTATATTTTTAGAAGTATAATACATTTTAGAAGTATAAATACATTTTTACGTCTTTAGAAGTATAAATACGTTTTTTTACGTCTTTAGAAGTATAAATACGTATATATACTTATGAAAATGTATGTATGCTTCTAAAAGTATAAAAATACGTCTTTATACTTGTAAAAAAATATATTTATACGTTCTAAAAACGTAAAAAGACAAATTTATCATTTTAAAAAATATAGAAAAAATTCCAAAAAAGGCACTAACTTTTCAAAAAAAAATTGATTTTGACACTGTGTTATTTTGGATTTAATATTAGACTTTCTATATTTATCCAGACAAAATGGAAAGATTCACAAGTGCATCAAGTTTTTCAAACATTTCGGGTAACCAGTTTCAACTGATATATGATTCTTAATGACAGCTGTAAAAGAACAAACGGTCAGTTATTTCGAAGGAATGTTTGTCTTTGAGATTTATCATAAATGCGAAAATCATTTGATCAATAAATTGACTTCGGATCGGCATGGATGTTTGCAACTTATATTTGTTCACTTCGGGGTATAAAAGTTTGGTGAGCGTTATGTGATGCTCCGAAGAGTATGGATAACGTGATACACCAAAGTTCATTGTTTTCTTGACTATTTGGTTGTTTTAAAATTTGGAGTGATGCATGGTAACAATTAACCTTGACTTTGAATATTATGAAATGAAGATTTGACAAGTTAATGTTCAGAATCATTCGAATCATGTTGGAAGTCCATTTTTCATTCTGAAGTCTGTTTGATTCAATATCAGTCATGAATGTATAAGTCTAATCACCCCATTACCGACTTGATTTCGCATTTGGAACCGATGTTTCATCGAACTTTTGTGCTTCAAATTTTTCATACTAAACAATGGTAACATCCTTTGCATTTGAAATTTAAAGAAATTTTCATTCTTGAATTGAACATCAGAAGTGTTTGTAGAAATTGGATTGACTTTGAAGAACCTTTTGAAAAACCTATTCCCTTTCATCAATTGAAGTGTTTGGATACTAGGCTTTGATGACAAGCCTTTGATCTTCGTACACCACTCCAACTTTACCATTTAAGATAGATTACTTGAAATGTTCATATTCTCTATAAGGTACTCGACTATGTTATAGGAGCTCCTTGTATTGTTATTTAAAACAGATGAATAAGCCTTTGAGTCGTGATTTATCTTTCTTTTGCACTCCCTTGTGTATATTTTTGTCTTGTTTGTTGTCTTTGGATCTTTTGACAATTGGTTTTCTGTTTATCTTTTTGAGTTTTTCTATTTGTCCTTTTTATCTTTTCCCTTTTGGATTTGCTTATTTGAAGAGACAAAATTTCACCATTTGGTTTCTTTCTTTGGTGCTTTTTGGTTTTGTTTTGAGCAATCCTTGAGTTTGAGAAACTTCATTTAGTTCAATTTTGAAACAATGATGAAAAAAGATTTAAATTTACTTATTAGACGATGTTTGTACTATCTTTGAAGAAAACTTCGGAGCACTTGAGTTATCCTGTATAGTTTTGAGGCTACATGATTAGTTTGATGTTGAAGCGAGTCAAGTTTAGAAGGGAGGTTAGGTATAGACATTATGTTAAGGATATTAGAACCAAACAAGGCTTCGAATTGTAAAATAGTCTTGACCTCACTTCGAAGTCTGTTTTCTTACCAATGTTTCAAGTCGATTCCCAAATACCTTTTAGTGCAATAAGGTATGATTATCAGAATCTAAAATCAAAGTTTTGTCCTTTAGTCAAGTAATTCATGAAAGTAAGGTTAAACTTTGTCACTATGCATGAAAAATTGTGTCTTGAAACTTTAGTATTTTTGCAGTGATATTGATTTTTGATTCATCTTTGAAACAATCCTTTATTATGAGATTATTTATCCTTGAGATACGAAGTCAAAAGATGATTCAAAAAGATTTTGACATTTATGAACGTTTATTAACTTGAAATTTCTGATCCGAGGTGCACCAAAGCGACAAAGGGCTTCGGTGTACTGTGGTGCAACATTAAGTTGTTTTACTTGTTTTACTCTGATGTGCTCCGAAGCGATAAAAGTCTTCGGAGTGCTGCGGAGCATTATGAAAATTTTGTTTTGTAAAGGAAAAGTCTAGGGAAAGAATGAGCAAATCTGAGATTTATTGTAGAGTGGATCCGTCAATCATTCCTAGTACTCTAACGATTCTTGTAAATGCCTCTTCATTCAAGGCTTTGGTGAAGATGTCTGCCAATTATTCAGTTGTGTGAACAAAGTGCACCTCAATATTCCCCTCCTCAACATGACTTTTGATGAAGTGATAGCGAAGAGCTATATGCTTCGTCTTGGAATGTTGAACAGGATTGTGGCAGATACGAATAGCACTTTGTGAATCACAAAACAAATGTATTTTTCTCATGTTGATGGCATAATCTTTCAGTTGACTCTGGATCCAGATGATTTGGGAGGTACAAGCCGCGACGGCCACATACTCAGCTTCTGCTGTGGAGATAGAGACACAAGTTTGCTTCTTAAATTGCCAGCTGATTAGCTTTCCATCAAGGAATTCACAACCCCCCGAAGTACTCTTACGATCAATAGAGTATCCACCAAGATCTGAGTCTGAATATGCTTGTATGTAGAAGCCGGAGTTTGCTGGGTACCACAGGCCATAAGCAGGTGTGCCATGAAGATATCGAAAGATCGTCTTAACCGCAGCCAAATGAGGTTCTCTTGGGTCAGCCTGATATCTTGCACAATTGTAGACTGCGAACATGATATCAGGTCGACTGGCTGTGAGATAAAGCAATGATCCAATCATGCTTCGGTATTGCTGTATGTCTGTCTTCGGTCTGTCCAATGAAGGATTTAACCTTGTACCTGCAAGCAAGGGAACTTTTGCTTTGGAGCAGTTAGTCCTTCCGAAGCATTCAAGCAAACTCTTCGTGTATTTTTGATGATTGATAAAGATTCCCTCATTTGATTGTTTTATTTGTAATCCAAGAAAGAAGTTAATTTTTCCCATCATACTCATCTGAAATTTGCTTTTCATTAGTTTTTCAAAATCTTTTGATAAATTGGGGTCAGTGGATTTGAAGATTATGCCATCCACATAGATTTGAACTAACATCAAATGAGATCCAACTTTCTTTCTGAAAAGTGTTGGATCCAATGAACCTTGTTTGAAGTTTGATTCTTTTAAGAATTTAGTCAAGGTCTCATACCAAGCCCTATGAGCTTGTTTTAAACCATAGACAGCTTTGTCTAGCACATAACAATGGTTTGGATGTTCTTTACTTTCAAAGCTAGGTGGTTGTTCAACAAAAACGGTTTCCTCGAGATCACCATTCAGAAAAGCACATTTGACATCCATTTGATAGACATCAAAGTTTTTGTGTGCAGCATAAGCCAGAAATATCCGAACTGATTCGAGTCTGGCAACAGGAGCAAATGTTTCTTCATAATCAATCCCCTCCTGTTGACAATAACCCTTGACAACCAGCCTTGCTTTGTTCCGAACCACATTGCCTTCGGTTTCTAGCTTATTTCTATACACCCATTTCAGACCAACAATCGAAGCATTTGCAGGTTTTGGAATTAGCCTCCAAACTTTGTTTCTTTCAAATTCCTCTAATTCCAGCTACATTGCCTCAATCCAGTCTGGGTGATCAAAAGCATCTTTAACATTCTTAGGTTCGATCTTGGAGATAAAGACATTGACATTCACAACTCCGAAGTTTTGTTTAAATCAAGTTGTCTTTGGTGAAGTTGTGCACGAGTCAATACTATATCCTGAACGTTACCGATGACTAGTGATGGTGGATGATTTTTCGTCCATTTTTCCAAAGGAGGATAATTTGGATCAAAATCAGGTGGTCCTTCAGAATCAATGTCCTCTATATCTGAAGGATATCCCGAAGTGGATGGAAAATCACCCATTATTAAATGATTGTTTGAGTTAGTTGCATTTGTTTGTGGTGTGTGCAATTGTGAAGAAGAGTTTAGAGTATTCTCCCCCTCGACAACAGTTGGTGATGAGGAGGTGGTTGCTCTATCTAAAGCTACTGGTGTTGCTGAGTTAGGAGTGGAAATCTCCGGCTCCCCCTGGATTGATGGATACAGGGACATGATATGAGAGATTTCCCATAGGGGTGAAGTTTGAATGTTGTTTGGCTCCCCCTCAACACTAGCATTCCACTCACTTCGGTTCGATGGCCCCCCCTCAACAGATGATGGTCTTTGTACACTACTTGTAGAAGAATCATCAGGTCCATCTGTGAGTTTGGACAATTCGGACACATGGTTGTCAGGTGCCTCAGCTTCAGAGTCCATAGCCCTCACAGGTGGATTGAACAAAAGTGCGAAGTCTGTATCAAATGTAGTGATTGGTATAGCGTCCACAGCAGGTTTTGGAAAGATGGATGACATGAGGAATGGATGCAGAGACTTCTTGATGTAGTAATCATCAAACCTCAGGTTGAAGGTTTCTTCGATTTTTCGAGTTCTCTTGTTCATGACTCTTTAAGCTTTTGAGTCTTGAGAGTATCCAAGGAAAATCCCTTCTTCTGACTTCTCATTGAACTTAGTCAAATGATCTTTTAAGTTCAAGATGAAACACCTACAACGGAAGATGTGAAGAAATTTGACATTTGGTTTTCTTCGGTTGAGCACTTCATAAGGTGTAATGTGAAATCTCTTGTGAATGTAGGATCTATTTTGAGTGAAGCAGGCTGTGGAGATGGCTTCGGCCCAGAAGTACATGGGCAAATTTGCAAAATTAAGCATGGTTCTAGCTGCTTCACATAAAGAGTTATTTCTCCTTTCTACAACACCATTTTGTTATGGAGTATATGGTGCTGAGAAGTTGTGACTAATCCCCTTTGATTTCAAGAATCCATCAAGAGTCTGGTTTTTGAACTCCGAATCGTTGTCACTGTGCACAGTTCGGACTTTCTTGTTTAGCATCACTTCCATCTTCTTTATGAAATTGATGATTTCTTCAGCGGCATCTGATTTGTTTCTTAGAAACAAAACCCAAGTGAACCTTGAATAGTCATCAACTATCACAAGAATGTATTTCTTCTTTCCAATTGACTCGACTGTGGATGGACCACACAAATCCATATAGAGAAGCGAAAGGTGTTCGGTGATTTTAGGGTTGATCACAGTTGGATGCCTTTGTTTTGTTTGCTTGCCATGTTCACAAGCAGAACAAAGTGAGTCATTATCAAATTTGAGTGCAGGCATTCCACGAACCAAATCCATAGCCACTAACTTGTTTAAGTCTTTGAAGTTTAGATGAGCAAGTCTTCGGTGCCATAGCCAGCTGACATCAGAGTTGGATTTTGAGAGAAGACATAAAGATTGCCCACCAGTTACAGGCTTCAAATTCAAGGGAAACATTGATCCCTTCCTTTTTGATTTCAGCAAGACTTCGTTTGTTTCTTCTTTCGTGATTACACTTCCTTGGTTGTTAAAGGTAACTGCATTACCTGTTCCAACCACCAATTGGGATATACTTACAAGATTGTGTTTCAACCCTTCAACAAATGCTACTCTGCTGATTGTAAATTGGCCATTTGTTATTTTTCCATAACCCCGAATTGGACATGTTTCATTGTTACCGAAGCGTACATTTCCAGCATCATCCAATGTTCTATAATCTCTAAGATATTCCTTCTTCCCTGTCATATGTCTTGAGCAGCCACTATCTATGTACAATTTAGAATCATACCGCTCATTCGACATAACCTGCAATTAATCAAGAAGGAGTTGGTACCCAATCAATCTTGGGTCCTTAGGGTAAGCGAAGGATTCTTGAATCCATTTTTCTATGGCCTCTTCTGGTATTTCATTTGCATTTAAGTTGATCAGATTCCCCGAAGCCTCATGTGATGAACATGATTCCGAAGAGTCTGAACAAGATTCAGAGAAGCTTTTTGTCAAATTAGATGAGTCCGAAGTGACTGACAAAATGCAAGACTTCGGAACCCATTTTTTTGGATGATTTTGACTTCGAGGTTTTTGATGTTTGCTTTTTCCTTGAAAATTTTGAGCTCATTGATGATTTTGAAGATTTGGTTTTTGCAGTGAGATTTTCTTTCAAATCATTTCTTTTCCAGTTTTGGTTTGATTTTTCAATTGTTGACTTCCTTGAGATTGAACTACACAACGTAGAGGTACAAAGGTACTATTCGTATGCCAATTTGAAGTCGTTTAGTGAAAGATTCTTATCTTTAAACAGATCCAAATTTTTGTCTAGCCATTGATGAAATGTATCTATCAAATTGTTGCCTTTGGAAAATGTTTTCTTTGTGGGTTTTTGAAATTTTGGATTAGGAAAGTTAGGTTTTGTTGGTGTAAAAGTTGGTTTGGTATGTTGATTTTTGACTTCTGAAATCTTTGAGTTAAATGGTTTTGATCCAGAAGTTGAATCAATTGCCTTAGTTGGTTTCAGACCTCCGAAGGGAGTTTTTCTTTTGACAAGATTTAGAGTTTGTTTTGATTTCGAGTTTGCAGCAATAGGTTTATGAGTTGGTTTTGTAATCACTATTGCTGGTTTTGATTTTTGTAGAATTTGAGGTCTTTTCAAAATCTGAGGCTTTTGTACCGAATCCTGGTAATAAAAACTTTTGGTTTTGAAGCAGCATTTTCAGAGGTTTGTGACAACGGTACACATTCACATGATTCCATTAATTGAAAGACATCCATCTTCGGAGCCATGGGTTTCTCCATGACTTGAATTTGTTTGTGATTTCGATTAGTGTAAATGTGATTATCATATTTGACATTCAAAAGATGTGATATGTTTTTGGGAATCATTTCTTTTTCATAACAAAGACGATTGTAGATGTTAAGGCCATACAAATCTTGTTTTCTTATGTTGATTTTTACTTCCATTCTTTCATTCATTTCGTTTTCAACCATTTTTGAAGATGAGAAGAATCCTTCCTCAGTAACTGTGGAATTATCCTCCTTAAGAAGTTTTTCTAAATCGTTTTCAATCAAAGGTAATCCACCTGGTTTCACAAAGATGGCATTTTTGAAATAAGATATCTTCGGATAGATGCAAGTCACACTGACTAGTCTTTTTGAATTGTCCTTAAGATATTGATCATAAGAGACACAATCATCTGAGATTTGTAATTTTGACTTCAAAATTTCATTGTTTTCAAAAGTTTTAGGTTCACAAACAAGTTTAGCTTTTCCTTTGTTCACCGAAGACAGTTGTGATATGTCTTCGGAGGGCAGTGCGAATGCGGAGGATGATTTTAACAAAGTTAGTGAAGAACAATCAATTTCCTCCATATCCGAATCGCTTTGAGAATCATTCTCAGATGCAGTTTCAACTATAACTTTTTCTTTATTTTCAATTTGAGGAACATTCTTTTTCAAGATTGGAATTTCTTGTGGCAATAATTTCAGCAAGTTATCAGCAGTGAGATATTTTTCTATAGATATCAAACCATGTTTATACGAAGAATTGGTCACTTCGGACCCAGATACTATAGATTCACACTCATAAAATATACTATCAACTTCCTTAAGCTTAAACTCAATAAAAGGTAATAGTTGTCTATGTTGAACATTGCACACATCAGCCGAATGATAAATACGTGTAATATGAGCATATACTTTCTACACTCCCCCTCAAGCTGAGAATCTAGCAATGAGATTCTTAGGTTGGACTTTTCTAGGGCTAGCTTTAAACTTTCTACACTCCCCCTCAAGCTGAGAATCTCCTGCTCACTGAGTGTCTCCCTATTTTTCACATCAATAAGCATTTTATGCATCACAGAGAAATCATGAGTTATTTCATTTATAATAGGAGTTGATTGAGAAGTAGGAATTTTAAAAGTTGAGAGAAGTTTGGATACCTGCTCAGGAATGGTCAGGCGTGTGTCATTTGCCATAAAACAAATCTCCTCATCGTCATCCGAAGTGTCGTCAGACCAGGTCTTCGGATTCCCAGCATCAATCATCTCATTCACCTTCGAAGTCTTGAAACCAAGACCAGCAGTTGTTCCATAACCCAGCTTCTCCTCATCATCCATCTCCTCAGAAATAGTTTTCCGAAAGCTCTTACCATCATCATATGTCATGAAAGCACTATGAGTTGGCTTTCTTACTTCTTCATCTTCTGAGTCAGAATACCATACTTGATAAGATCCTTGATAATCATCAGCAGCCATCAGGGCTAGGTCTTTAGTCTTTTGCCTCACTTCCTCCATTTTCCTTGCATAGTATGCTTCATCCTTCACTTGAGGTTTCTTCTCATTTTGTTTACGAAGCATACAATCTTTTGCAAAGTGATTCTTACCATGACAGTAATTGCAGTCATATCCTAATCTCCAGAAACCTTTTTCTCTTCGATTTTCTCTTTTGATGATTCCGAAGCCTGTTTTTCAGATGGCTTCGGGGTTGAAGATTTTGGATTTTCATCCTTCGGAGTGTACATTTCTGGTTTGGGTTTTGGACTAAAGTTTGATTTATTGAAGTTCTTGACAAATGGCTTCTCTGAGTTGTTTTTAATGAATGGTTTCTTGAACCTTCGATTATTGGCAGCATAGAGAGCCACAGTTTCACCATTGTCATCAACCATGTAAGCAGCAATCTCTTCATCACTGGCTTCTTCTTCTTCTTTTGAAACAAGGGCAAGTGATCCAGATCCAGCAAATCTCACTTCTTCGACCCATGACATCTGGTTCATGTGATTTCAGCAAATTGTACAGAGCAGCCAACTTGTATTTCTCAATGTTTTCATAAGATTTAACCATGAGCATGATTGGTCTCCATTCTTTGCGAAGACTATAAAGAAATTTAATGTTGATTTCCTGTTGGCTTCGTGTCTCTCATTACTTGTCCAATGTATAGATCATGTTGCTAAGACGTTCATAGCATGCTTTGAGAGACTCATTGTCTTCTTGTTTGAAGTTCCCGAAGTCTACAAGAATTTCTTGAACCTTGCTGGTGTGAAGAATCTTATCCCCTCCAAAACGAAGTGCGAGATTATCCTACATCTCTTTGGCAGATTTTGCATCGGCTATGTGATGACTGACATCTGGACCAGTCCGCTTCGTAGTTCGCGCATGGCTCTTTCGTCATTTTCAAGTTTCTTCATATCTACAGCATTTAAAACTACAGCTTCTTCTCCATCAGGAACTACGAATCGTCCGGCTATGTCAGTATGAGGACCATCAGTCACTGATCTCCAAAGATCCTTATCAAGACCTATTAGATAGTCTTTCATTCTTCCAGCCCAGTAGTCATAGTAAGAGGTTACTAGAACAGGGGCTTTAGTTACAAAACCAATGAGATTTGCATAGTTGAGCATGTTTGCGTAAGTTGCTGTAAAGTCAGCCATTTCGATTGATTTTTCAACTGGATCTTTTCAGAAAAACTTATCAAAGAAGGTTGATTACAGTTGCGGAAACCTAGATCTCGGAAACAAGCTAGATCTAGAACTGTAATAAGAAAAATAAGCTTCAATGGAATAAGTTTTCGAGCTGTCCTGCTCTGATACCACTTGTTGGGTGTTGAATACAATCAAGAGATGGAAGATTACCTTACTGACTTAGATCCTAAACAATGGGGACACTTGAAGCTTTGTATGGAAGATTACATTACTGACTTAGATCTAGACTTGTGGAGGTCTGTCATTCAAGGTCCCTATGATCCCAACTCCACCGAGAACGTGTCTGTTATGGCCTCTGTCTTGACATCGAAGATGATGATGGTGTTCTACGATCTACTGAGTTAGAAAACATAAAAATGATGTTAAGGAAAAACGTGAACTCAGGTATGGACTTCCCCCACTGTCTTTGATCATATCCAAGACAGTTCTTCAGTGAAGGACATATGGGATATGCTTCAATATTTTTTTGAAGGGAACGATAAACAGAAGAAAAGCATCATTAAAACGTTTTCATTTAGTTTAGAGAATTTTAAAAAAATCATTCTGAGAGTCTTGTTGCCACTTTTCTGAGATACAAAAATGTCATTAACAAACTTAAAAGGCATACACAAGACAGGTCAAAAAAGGAGATCACATTGACATTCATTTTTTCACTCCAAGAGGAATGGAATAACGTCACGATGATGCTTTGGGGGCACGAGCATTTTGACTCATACTCTCTCTATGACATCCATGGATACTTGAAAAACCATGAGGATGAGGTATAATAGAATATGAGGAAGAAAACTGTTGGTGGACCTTTAGCACCGGTTTCAACTGAAGAATAATATAAATCTATTTTAAAACACGTATCAGAACCTTCGAGTGAAGAAGATAGCAGAAGTAGTGATTCCGAAGTTGAGGTGGCTCTAGTTGCGATCTATAAATCAAAAAACTTTTACCAAACACACATCTTTAAATCATGAAAGGAAATATGTTCACTCTAGCTCGAAAGGCAAATCTTCGAAAATCCCAAAGACTGAGACGAAAGCTTCAAAAGAGAATGGCTTCGACTGTAACTATTGTTTCGACAAGAATCGTCGGGCCAAATACTGCATGCTCAAGAAGAAGGATGAGAAACGGATAGTCATCAAAGATTCTTCTTATTATGCAACGAAATAGAGGGAAAGGAAAAAAGGAAAGGGTCTCCGATTCAGCTTTAGTGGTGTCCGTCGACAAAGGAAAGATGAAGGTCTGGTCCTCCGGATCCGATAACGAGGAGATGAGAAAGCCTACTAATGGTTACTTGATGAAAGAAGTCTTGCGATGGCCCAACCCCGTGGTTCCCTTCTCGATAAGCTACTTTCCATTTTAATTTCAAACAATATTCCTGTTTCTCTACAAAAAATTATTATTAACGAAATCTAAGTCGTCTATACTACCTTAGGTCAATCATTAATTTCAGCCACTAAGAAGTCTGTCGAAGCTAAGGAGAGAGTTCCTATGTTGGAGAATGTCTTGTCCATGAAATCTATAAGGATTGAGGAGTTAGAAAGGAATGTAGTTAAATTGAAAGGCACTAGCATTTATTCGTCTCATGATGTAAACTTAATTACCAAACAAAGAAACGTCTTTTGTAATGTTGCTAAAAGGTTGTATGCGCAGTTGACACTATTGTATCACAACTCATTTATATCAATCGATTTGCATCACAAAATGCTCGCTTATCTTGAATTAAAAGATTATGATATAACTTGAATTGTTTATGTTGGAATAGTGTCCAATGTCATAACTAATTGGTAAGGACTTTCCATTAATAACAGGGTTCTTTTTGGGTTGCCCTCAGTAGTCCAAATGGTATTAGAGTTATTTGAGAGAGAAAATAAATAGTTTATTAATTTATTATGTGATGATAAATTAATTAGAAACAAGTTTGGAATTAATTAGAATTAATTAGGGTTACTTGGAATTTATTTAAATTAATTTGGGATTAATTAAAAGTGCAGAGACTAAATATTAATTGTTCAATAGTTGGGCAATGAATAATATCAGTTGAGGAGGATAGGGAATGAAATTTGAAGGGTTTATCTACAAAATTTCGTTCACCCTAAGGATATATGTGATAGGGTTTTGAATTTAAAGATAATACGGATTAATTAACCAATTATCCTTTATCCAGTTTAAATTCAAATAAGGTTTATCTCTAAACACCCTTGTAAGCTATAAAAATACCCTCCATGACCCTCATTATTTTCGTCCCAATCCTAGAGCTCTTAGAGGATTGAAGTTTTCTCTTCTCTCTCAGCAGAATCTATAATCCCTCTTTAGGGTTTTATAGCGAGCTTTTCTTAAATACCTAATTAACTTAATTGTTTGGACTTTTGGGTGTGAACCATTAAAGGTACTCTAATTTGGGTACTACCTTCCTTAGCTTTGGATTTGATCTTCAAGAGTGTTCATCAAGCAAATTGGTTTTGCTATACGTTGGTAATCTTTATAAACCCTATTGTAGTTGTAAAGTATCATTAAGTAGCTTCCTTGTAGGTTTTTAGGAATTGTAACTAGCCTTAGAATTTTTGTATATTTCCGCTGCCATGTTTGCTCATTCTAGGGTATAGAACGTCGTGCACCTGAATTTCTTGGTTTCCAAATCAGGAAAGTGATGGCACGTTAAATAGCCTAGATAAGCCTAAGAACTATCAAGAAACTATGGTAGGTCCATAGGCTACTAAATGAAATAAAGTTATGGATAGCGATATTCAATCCATGTATGATAATCAACTTTAAAATTTGATTGATCATGAATGATAACCAATTTTGGAATTTGGTTGATCACACACTTCGTTTCAAAAACCATTAGGTGTCAATAGGTCTTTTGGAAAAAGACAGACATGGATAGGAATGTGCACACATTCAAGCTAAGATGGTTGCAAAGGGTTACACTAAAACTCAAGGATATGATTTTAAGAGAACCTTTCCACCAATAGCAATGATCAAATCTATCAAGATATTACTTGCGTTTCATGATTATGAAATATGGCATATGGGATGTAAAGAAACTGCTTTACTCAATGGAAAACACTAAGGGGATGTGTAAAGCACATTCAAAGGTTTTTTATACAGTCTAAGAATCCTGATAGAGTGTGCAAGCTTGAGAGGTCCATTAATGGACTCAAACAAGCGTCTCGCAGCTGGGATTTTGTTTTAATGAGGAAGTTAAAGTGTTTTAATTTCGAGAAGCAAAATAAGCCAGAAATGCATGTCAAGGCTAGTGCGAGCATTATAGTCTTCCTTATTTTGGATGTTGGTGACACATCACTTATAGGAAACAATGCCCAATATTGCAAAGTGCAAAAGCTTGGAAATGTTTCGCTATGAAGAACTTGGGAGATGCATTATATGGTATAAGAATCTATGGAGATAGATAATTGATAGAGAACCTTGTACGAGGATCTAAAAGAATCTATGGAGATAGATACTTGATAGAGAACCTTATATGAAGATCTATGGAGATAGGTTGAATGACTAATATGACTAAGCCAAGATACATACTTAGATAAGATCTTGAAGGTATTCAAGATGAGAGATTCTAAACATAGGTTTATACCTATACAATATGGCATGACATTGAGTAGGGCCTAGTGTCCCATTCTAGTGATGAATTGGAAATGGATGAGTCGAGTCTCATACGCTTCGTCTAGGGGATTGATCATATATGTTGTGGTTTATACTTAACCTAATGTCTTGTATGCCTTGAGCATGAGAAGTCATTGTGAGGTTAATCCTGGCAAAGTCATTAGATCACAAAATCAAGAACATCTTAAGTATCTTAGGTGGATATAAAATTGGTTCTTGGGAAAATTTAGATCGCATTCGAGAACATCTTAAGCATCTTGAGAAGATGTAAGATTGGTTCCTCAAGGAATACAGTATAAAAGTTTATACTGATTCATTCTTTCTAAAAAGATAGATACGATCCACGTTTGCAGTCGGGATTCATGGTCTTGACTTGGAGAAGTACCAAGTAGGTTGTAGCTAGTGATGTTACAAAGAAATCTATGTGGCAAAAGGGGTTCATCAGAAATATTATCATTGTTTCATACTTTAATAGTTATGTTGAGATCCTTTTGTGATTGAGATGGTGAAGTCATTTTGACTTAGAACCCACGTCACTCAAACGCATATAGTATTTACTCAATAGTTACCATTACAATTGAAAATTTGTCAAAATTTGGATGTTTGTCAAAAGTTAAGACATCATGGTAAATAGAATTGTTCTATGTTGTTGTCAATCATTCTGAGTCAACGGGCATAGAATTTCCAATAAGTTGGTTTCATGTTTTGTTTGAAATATTGGAACTGATACCAAATTAACATTTATATGATTTGACGATTATTATGTGGAGATAGTAATATATGCAGGAGTGCAGTCATTTCACTTAGTTTATTATTGTGTTCCGTTTTACATGTTTAGAACCCACTTCCTGAGTATTTATTTACTCAAACATCCGCAGTCGGTCATACTCTTGGAAGTAAGTAGTGGTTTAATACTGTCATGGAGTATTAGTTGATGTCTAATGGAGATTAGACATAGCATGGAGTGTAACTAATACTCATGAGTACTTAAATGGAGATTTAAGTATTGGATAAACCCGCACTTAGAGAGATTACTTCATGGATAAAATCATGAGTAATTCTAAGATTGTAATATCTTCTATTCTTCAAACGGAGATGCATGAGTTTTAGTTTACAATTCTGTTATGCATTGGTTTACGTAAACACAACCGTAACTTGGAGTTATAAAAGGTATATCCATGTATGGCATGATGAGTTGACTAGGACTTTGTAGTCAAAGTTCATTTGTTCATTTTGCCTTAATAGGAAAAACTATATATATGGGCCCCTCGGTGATTTGATGTTGACATTGTAGTGTTAGGCCTAGCCCTGACTAGATTGATGTGTTTAATATAGTAGTCTGATAAGGTCAACATAAATCGAAAACTGAAAAACATAATCTTGAACCTTGAGATTGATTCTTATCCATGTCTCAGGTTCATACGATATGTTGTAGAACAAAGGAATAGTTGATCACTTATCTAAAGGGCTGTCTCCAAGAATATGATTCAAAGTTCGGCAGTGGCTAAGGAAGCACGCTCTGCTGATTAAGTGGGAGACTTGTGACCAATAGTAGTTGATGACTTTTTAAAGTGGGAGACTATTGGAATAGTGTCCAATGTCATAACTAATTGGTAAGAACTTTCCATTAATAGTAGGGTCCTTTTTAGGTTGCCCTCAGTAGTCCAAATGGTATTAGAGTTATTTGACAGAAAGAATGAATAGTTTATTAATTTATTATGTAATGATAAATTAATTTGAAACTACTTTGAAATTAATTTGAATTAATTTAAATTAATTTGGGATTAACTAAAAGTGCAGAGACTAAATATTAATTGTTCAATAGTTGGACAATGGATAATATTTGTTAGGGAGGATAAGGAACGAAATTTGAAGGGATTATCTTCAAAAAAAAAAAATTCACCCTAAGGATATATATGATAGGGTTTCGAATTTAAAAATAATACGAATTAATTAACCAATTATCATTTATCCAGTTTAAATTCAAATAAGGTTTACCTTTAAACACCATTGCAAGCTATAAATACCCTCCATGGCCCTCATTATTTTCTTGCCACTCCTAGAGAGCGCTCTCAGAGGATTGGAGTTATCTCTTTCTCTCAACAGAATCTATAATCCCTCTCTAGGGTTTTATAGTAAGCTTTTCTTAAATACGTAATTAACTAAATTGTTTGGACTTTTGGGCATGAACCATTAGAGGTACTCTAATTTGGGTACTACCTTCCTTAGCTTTGGATTTGATCTTCAAGAGTGTTCATCAAGAAAATTAGTTTTGCTAAAGGTTGGTAATATTAAACCCTCTTGTAGCTACAAATTATCATTAAGTAGCTTCCTTCTAGGTTTTTAGTAATTGTTACTAGCCTTACAATTTTTGTATGTTTCCGCTGCCATGTTTGCTTGTTCTATGGTATAGAAAACCTATCAGTATATGACTTTGAATACGTAGTCTCTTCAGATTCTATGGCCAACATCACCTACACCTATGGTATAGAGAAATTGGATACATACCTTAACCCGAATGATACTAACGGATATTGTTGAGGCGCCATTATCAAACAACGAACAAAAAAAATATTGCATGCAATTCAAATTTGGATTCTGATTCCTTAAACCTCAATTCTTGCAAACTTATATGTCCAAAGAACACTTCTGAAAGTGTGAGTGATGATGATCATAATGATTTCAGTTACATCGAACCTAAAGAGGAAATCCATTGTTCGACTTCTGAACAAGTCTCCTTAAATTTGTTGTCATCTGCTATTGATCGATTTGTTTTGGATACCGAGGTGCATAGTCGTTGATGCAGTCAAAAATAATAAAACAACACTACTTCAATAGCTAGGGTAAGTAAGGGTCGAACCAAGGAGTTCGTGGTTGGCACTTTGTGTTTATAATAACCCATTTATAGTGTCACTCTATAGTCGGACAAAACTCAAATAAACCAAAACCAAAACTCAAATAGTGTCACTCTATAGTCGGACAATCACTAACACCTTGGACAAAACCAAAACTCAAATAAAAACCAATTGTAAATAAAACCCGGATCTGAACACAAACAACATGAAACTAAAATTACTTCTTTTATTAAAATACTGAAACCGTAACAAACGTTCAAAACTAAACTAACTATCTCTAACCAAACCAAAATAACTACAGGAGTCACTTGTACTTCCTAATATCTAAAACTCAACACGGAGTAATCAGAGAAATCCCTAGATCTAAGATACTCCAACACCCAGTTCATATAACAAAAGATAAAAACAGCTAAAAAGCCGATTCCATATCCGAACTATTGAAAGAAACTGAAAAACTATTAGAATGAACTTTCAGATCTAGAGAATTCTCGATGGATTGCTATAAAATGCCGAATGGGTGCCTCTATTTATAGTTGCAAACCCGAACAGTTTACGTCGCCATCACTCTATTTTCGTGCCATGAAAAACTAGATTTCCCGATATCTAGTGAATTTGAAACTTAAATTGAATTCGAATTACAATGTCATGTCTTCTTAGCTAGTGATCTTCCATTCTACGCGTCGCATAGTTTCTCGGGGAACCGGAGGAACTTGTGTCCTGGCAAGTCAATGAGTGGAATGACTGGTCGTGTACGTGATGTCATCTGCAAAATTAACCACGGATACTAACGGAGTATAAATGTGAGGAAAAATTACGATTTTGGTCCCCGACATGATAACATCGCTATCGGTAGGGACATCGGAGCTATTCAAGAACTCGATCTAATTCCCAAATTTCGAATTTTGACCTATTAATCTCAAATTAAAGACATCAAAACACTCTTAGGCTACCGATTAAGAAACCCTATGGCTTAATTTCTCGATAAACTAGCTAGAAATTCATTGAATCGGGTCAAAACAGTCGGCTTCGTTGAACCCTAAAATCGCTAAAAAAATCTCGATTTTGTGTTTAATTTGCATACTAAGAAAGAACTGAGGGTGCGATGTGTACCTGTAATGTTGAATCGTGTTTATCCCCAAAGAATTTGATCGAAAATCGAAGGAAACATGGAGTTTGCGTATTTCGTGTTCGTCAGTCGCGATAGGGGACGGGTGAATGTTTGAAATAACGTCTTTTTCCTTGGCTAAAAATCCGAGTTGCGTTTAATCCCCAGATAGCGTTACTACCAATAGGGATACCAGCACTATCTTTGTTTTTTTTTTTTGTAATTTTTAATTTTTCTCACTAGTTTAAAAACCATTTAACCACCCCACACTTGGGCTATACCATATCGTGCTCAATCTCGGTTTGCCTCCCAAAAGCGCTTCTTTTGTCCAGCCTTTTAGCTAAACTTTCTTTCAATGGCTACGGTGGGTCGTACCCTTTCTAACTCCATTGAACTTCAGCTGCTACTGTCCATTCCTTGACACAGTGCTCCTCCAACTTCCATGGGTCGAATGGTCTGCCGGTCTTCCTACTCCTGCCTAGTGACACGCCTAGGTCGTCGTGCGGTCAAAAATAAGAAAAACCTAACACACACACTAGCACAGTGGTAGTCAGGGTCGATCCGCAGGAGCTTCGTGGTTAGACCAGATGACAGATTACCAACTTGTAGTGTCACGCTACAGTCGGAGGACCTAGTTTCTAAGTTCTCAACTACCCAAAAGCAATAACCAAACAAAGTCAAGCCAAGCATAAGCTAAACTCAACTCAAACAAGCCTAGTTACTTTCTGAAATCAGAAGTGCATCCCTGAATCAGAAGCAATCAAAGGCATCCAAAACATCCAAACAAAACAAGGTATAACCTAAACCAATAGCTACAGCCCAACTGAACAGTTACTGGCCAAAGTTCAATACCTAAGGCTAACCTAGTTGGCTACTGATTTCAGCAAGGGAAACAGTCCCAAACAAGGTCAAAATAACATCCAAACACAACTCAAACAAACACAAGCATCAAAACACCGAAAAACTAAGATTAATTGTAACCAAATGATTTTCATTAACCAAAACTGAATTCCAGTGGTCCAATACAGTAACCAATGATGCAAAACAGAAAACTAAAGTGCTCAAAGTCAGTGGTTGTCACTCCCAAATACCTTAGCTACAAATGCTACTTACTACCAAAAGGAAATTAAATTATAAAACCTGAAATGCCAAAAGATGGTTGCTGAAAACGAATTCTTGGAGTCAAAGAGCCTCTACGGTCGATTCATCACCAGGGTTTTTATCGGGTTTTCGGCTGTAAATGCCTCTATTTATAGTTGAAATTTACCGCAGCCGCGCCGCGCATATGAGGATCCCGCGGCGCGCGTACTTATCAGATCCCGTTTTCTCGGCCTTTGAATTTGGTTCACCGCCTTTGACCCGCGTCGCGCGTTGTTAATTCCCGCGGCGCGCGTACGTATTTCCTTGATTTTTCATTCCTTTCCAAACTTCTCCAATTTGCACGCTTTTAGTCCCTGTTTTCATTCTTTTCTTCCAAACAAGTCCTGGCACGAAAAGTGAGAATACCAAGATATATCTGATATAATTTCATCAAGAATATGGCTCAACAACGCCTAAAATACTTAATATCACTAGGCGTTGTCAAACACCCCACACTTGTGCATTGCTTGTCCCCAAGCAAGAGAGTTTTTAATAAATTCTAACTAAGACTCAAACAATTTTTGACTGTATTTAGTTTCAAAGCTTATTGCCCCATGAGTTAGAGTGGAATAGTTCGCGAAAACATAATTAAATTGTTCTTTGGAATTCATGGCTTTCTAGAGAACCCTTGATCACAAACTTTCTGTCCACAATGAAGTGTACTTACTTATTCAGATTCTAAAGGCCATTAAGGAATTGTCCATGACTTTCGATGTTGTCCGTGTAACGAGCTTTCGGAAATACGATCCCAGACCAGACGATCTTAGGTGGCAAGTTGCATAAGTCCCACCCATTTTAGACTTACCGGCTCGAACAACAAAGGCCACAAATTGACAGTCCCTTCCTAAATTCCAATCTTAAAACAGCTCAATCTTCTAAACTCATAAAACTCAACTTATTTGACTAACTAATAGCATGATCACAAATAAACAGTATTTCTTGAAAAATACTAATGCTATCAACAACCACAAACCATTCGTTTCAAAATTTCAATTTATTAAAAATTTTGAAAAATATTGCTAAAAATTTGAAAATTGATCATTTCTGCAAAAATTTCAAAAAAAATTTTCTCTTTCGACCGTCCACACCCCACACTTAAAATCATACAACGTCCCCGTTGTACAAAAATTATTTTTAGAACAAGGGAGAAAGAGTTACCCCTTTTGGACGATAGATGCTTGGTGCTCAGAATCACAGGTATAATTGCAAACAAACGGATCCTTGATTTCGTATTCCGGAGTTGTAGCACTACAGTGAACACGTCGGTGGTCAAGACAAGTGGAGGGGGCACGGTGACCCCACACTTGTCTGAGACAACTCCTTCTCATTTGGCATAACATGCATGACTCAACAAAACATTAAAAGCAAACATAACAAATATAAACAAACAAAATATAAAGGTGTGTCATAGATTCAGTACACATATCCCAAAAATAAAAGAAAAGAAAAGAAAAATTACATCAACTACCACCTGGTGGCCTGGAGGTTCCAGCCTCGTGATCGTGGGCTCTGGCTGGGAAGGGTCGGGGGCGCTGACCCTACGCTGATGCGATCTGTAGAAGTACCTCCCCGATCTACTCAAGCTGGTCCTCAATCCTCGTGACTCTGACCTCCAGTCGGTGGATGGCCGCTGAGTCCTCCTGCGGCTGCGGCTGCGGCTGCGGCTGCGGCTCTGCTGGTGCTGCTGGCTCTGGTCTCCGGCGTCTCCTGCCGGGCTGAGCGTATGCCGGCTGGGGGTCCTGGAGTGGCTCTGTCGGTGCCCGGATGAACTGGCCCGGGCGCTGCTGCTCGATCAGCCTCATCTTCTCCAGAGCTCGTGCCGTAGTGCGAGATGGAGGTAAAGCAGTCAAGGAGGCAGCAACGGGGGCGGTGAGGATCCCATATAAACGGGCCAGGCGGGTGATGAAATACCCCCGGGCCAATGGACTGCTGGCGGAGGCTCCCGTCGAATGGGTGGATAATGCGACTGCGAGGGCGTAAGGAAGGTAGATGAACCTGGAGGGGTCAATGAGAGCCCAGAAGAACGTCATGTCCTCCCCAGACACCTTCTCGCCCCCTCCCGCTGCATAATGGAGGTGGAGACGATGCGGTGCATGAGGCGGTGGAGTGGGTCTCGGAGATGGCTCTCCCGGGAGGTCCCTGCCTCATAGATGACGTTGGACAGCGGTGCCCAAACATCCATGTTGCCAGGCCTCTCCGGCTGGCCCTGAATGCACGCCCCAAAAAACTGTGTGAAGTGGCAGTGCTGAAGATCCGCCGTGGTGTATAAACCCACTCGCCTCCCGAACTCCCGGAGGTTGCACTCCCTCTGTGCATCTCCCAAACGGAACCGTACAATCCTGGAACGTGGGTCCGACGCCCGAGGTGCGTACTGGATAGTAGATAAGAACTCCAGTAGCGGCTCGGTGTAGACTATATCATCCTCGGTGGCCATGATCTTGTCCCAACCCCGACACGTGAATGAAGCCTCCCCATGAGTCCAAATGCGATGTAGGAATGGCTCGATCGCACCCCAAAGTCCAGCATCCCTCAAAATATCCCTATCAATGACCGTCGCCTCGAGAACCCGGCGACCAATCAGTGCGTCTCTCCTCGAACTGTACTCTACTGAACTGGCAGGTCCCTCTGGGAACTGAAGGAACGCGTGATCTAGCCTGAACATCATCTACACAAAAAGACACGAAGCCACGAAAAAAACTTTTGCATTTTTAGTCCTTTCTTCCCCGCCGCACCGCGGCACGGCCCAAGAGCAAGGGCACGTCGCGGCGAGCGGCTATTTGCAAACCCCAAATCTATTTCGCATTTTAACCTGTTTAAACTCGATCCAAACATACCACAAGGTCGCCTAAGTGCCGACTAACTCATCTAGGGTATCTATTTGGCAAAACAAACACCCTATGAGTCAGCATTGGTGATTCTAAGTTTTGAACTTTTTGGATAAATCACTAAAATTAGCTACCTAATTGCTAGTTTTAACAAGTAATAGGTAGTCAGAATCACGTACCTTGATAGCAGAAACGAAATGAGCAAGAAAAATTGCGAGAAAATTTCGTCGATTAGAGCTCCAAGTCGTGGTGTGTGTGAATAGTGTCTCGGCTTACCTTAATATAGAAGAAAACCGACTGATCATTTCCCGCGTCGCGCCATTGCACATCTCGCGACGCGCGTGTCACCAAACCAACCCCTGCGCATCGGGTTGGTTTCCGACCCCGCGTCGCGCAATTAAGAAACCCGCGGCGCGGTCAACAAAATTTTAAATTTCTTCACACGACCCCACACTTGCCTTAGACCACTAATACCTGCAATTAATAATAATATTTTTCTAACTATTCCTAAGAAATATAGAACCTAACCTATGACACGATGGGTTGCCTCCCAACAAGCGCTAAGTTTAACGTCTTCAGCCAGACGTGGAACTCCTCCTTCTATTCTTCCTCTGCTGGAACTTTTGATGGCATCTACTTAAACCCAGGTATGAAATTATGGGCCATCATCAACATTAGGGATGTGAGCTGAGTCATTCTATCGCTCACTCCACTAATCCATTGCTGTTGCGATTCCAGAAGCTTGAAAACTTTTGCTTCCCTTTCTCTTGATTCTTTCTCGTATTGCTGGTGTCTCGCTTCTAGCATCTCCATCATATCCAGCAACTGCTCCTTATCAATAGTGGCCAACGGGTGGTTCCTTGTTTCCTTCAAAATCTCTTCCTTTCCTCCTTCCCCCGTTCGCGTCCAAATTTTTTCTTTGCTCCTGATCCCTGGCTCCATTAACACACTTTTGTCCAGTTGTTTGCCATAATTTTCTGACGGTAAAGATACAGGATTTCCGAACACATTCAGCCTTCTCTTTCGCGTCCCAAAGGAGATGTCCACATCCCCCGTCTTGCAATCAATTACCATGCCAGCCGTAGCTAAAAATGGGCGTCCTAAAATGAGCGCAGGCGCGTCGTCCAAGCTTTCATACTCCATGACCAAGAAATCTACAGGGTAGAAGAAGTCTCCAACCTTGACTATGACATTAGTCAATTTCCCCCGGGATACCTTTGTTGACTGGTTAGCCAGCTGTACTACAACTTTTGCTGGCTCTATTTCTTCATTCTTGTACTTATCATACAAGTATCCTGGCAACACATTTACACTTGCTCCCAAATCCAGCAAGGTGTTCCGAATGACCACGTCTCCTACAGTAGTGGTGATCAGTGGCGATCCAGGGTCCCTCTCCTTTTTGGGCAGTGTTCCCAACAATGCCTCACTGGCCTTAATCGTCAATCTAACGGTGTCTGGTGTGGGAGTCTTACTTTTTTCATTTCTTTCACACATCTCCTGAAGGATTCTTGTATCCTCAGGAGCATCCTTAAGTTCATCCCACAGCGGTTGGTTTATCAAAGGCCCTCTTGGTTTGGGTGCTTCTTGTTTCCTCTTCCCTTTCTTATCTTTCTTCTTCTGATTGATTCCTGCTACCGTCGACTGCTCTTCTTCCTGAACCTCCGTGTCCTCCTTTGGTTGAGTTACTTCCTCAACAGGAATTTCTTTTTCCTTACCTTCCTTTTTAATCTCCTTAGTCTCCTCCTTCTCCTAGACTGTTTCTCCTTTTTCAAACTCTGTCTTACTTCATGAATCCAATAAGTCATCTAAAGTAACTTTTATCCATTCAGCTTCAACAGTATTCACGTGCTCTTTCCTGGCTCGTTGATTGTGGGTCGGATTAACCTCCGTAGCACTTGGCAATTTTCCACTGTCCCTCTTTTGCTGATCCTCGGCCATTTGTCCAATTTGTCGTTCCATGTTTGCGATGACTTTCGTATTTGCTTGAGACTGTTGCTGCGTAGCACTGAACATTTCGTACATCTTGGCAATCATCTCTTCTTGAGTCCCCGGGGCATTATTGGTAACATTATTGGGCCCCCTGTTGTTATTGTTGCTACCATTCCCATTTGTATTCCCATTATTATTGTTGTTTGCAGGCTGATATGTTCTAGGCTGATTAGTCGATTGACCTTGGTAATTGTTTTGCCTAAAATTCTGCTGCTGTCCATGATTATATGGTCTGTAGGGTCGTCCATTGTTATACTGACCTTGACCCTGGCCATGAACTTGGTTTGCCTCCTGAACCTTCGGTCCTCCTTGACCTCCTTGTGATTGACCATGCGGTCCATTCTGCAGCGTTGACATGAGCCTGTCAAACTTCTTATTCAAGTCACTTATTTCCTTTTTTACTTCTTTCTTCCAATCAGCATCAGCTCCCACTGCTGCTGCTGTGCCTACAGTCTTTCTTGTAGAAAAGTTTGCTTTGGAGCCATTGCTTAACTGCTCCAAGCACTGCCACGCTTCTTCTGGGTCCTGCCACATAAATGTCCCACTTGATGAGGCATTTATCATGGCCTGATGTGTCTCACTAACTCCCTCAAAGAATAATTTAACTAACTGCCATTTAGGAACTTCATGATACGGGCAGGATCGTAACAACTCCTTTAACCTATCAAACGCTTCGTGGAAAGCTTCTCCTGGTTTCTGCTGGAAGTCTTGAATGACCCTCCTGATCTCCGTTGTTTTGCTTGCTGGATAAAATTCTTGTAGGAACTTGGCCTTGAGCTGATCCCATGTGGTAATGCTGTTTGATGGTAAAGACGTAACCAATATTTGGCTTTGTCCTTAAGAGTGAATGGGAATAACCTAATCCTAAAGATGTTTCTATTGACATTCCTAGGGGTATTAGCATTGGCAATTGCTATAAATTCATATAAGTGATTATACGGGTCATCTTGCTTGTACCCCCTAAACTCTGGCAATATTCCTAACAACTGAGGCCTTATTTCTACTTGAGATTCAATATTGTCAGGAATATAAATTGGCGACGAATCATCATATTCCTGTGGCTGGAAATGTGATGCAACCGATTGCCTTCTCGGTTGTGCAAAATATAAATGTTGAGCAGGATTACCGTAAAGATGATCGTTATAATTCTGCTGACCTTGTGGTGGTGGATACTGTGGTGCTCTCCGTAGAGGTCCTCGACCTCGGCTCCTTGGTTATTGAGGTGCTGGTGGCATCCATCCCTCGTCTTCCTCATCATATCTCTCCTCCTCCTCTGGATACTGGTACTGTGACTGAGGAGGTTGTTGATATTGTGTAGGTTGTGTAGGTTGGAATGTGGGTTGAGGTTTAAAAAGAACTGGTTGTGGTTGAGAAAATGATTGAGAGGTTGGTGTCTGCTGTCTAGAAACTGGGGTGCCATCACGGGTCGGCTCTCCCCAAGACATTGCAGAGGTAAATGGATTGGTGGATTGTGGTTGTGATACTGGTGAAAATGGTGGAATCGATGGCAGAGTGCATGATGGTATGGGTGCAGGGGCTGAAACAGCACCACCAGAAGCACTCGTGCTCCCGAACTGAAACTCTGAAATTGGGGGAATAAAAGACATCCCCGTTGCCTCACCTGATGGTTCCTGGGAAACACTTACTGTACTACTACTAACTTGACTAAAACTCATGATATTCAAACGCCTACGGGCACGGATTTTGCGCGCAGTTCGCTCAATCTCTGAGTCAAAATGCAATGGGGATAATTGCTCACCCCTGCGAGTGCGCATGCACTAATGCAACACGCCCGAAAAATCAAAAACCAGAAACTAACCAAATGAAACTCCAGAAAATCAAGAAACAAGTTCCTACTAATCACCTAATCTAAGCTCACAGCTCCCCAGCAACGGTGCCAAAATTTGACACGCCTAGGTCGTCATGCGGTCAAAAATAAGAAAAACCTAACACACACACACTAGCATAGTGGTAGTCAGGGTCGATCCGCAGGAGCTTCGTGGTTAGACCAGATGACAGATTACCAACTTGTAGTGTCACGCTACAGTCGGAGGACCTAGTTTCTAAGTTCTCAACTACCCAAAAGCAATAACCAAACAAAGTCAAGCCAAGCATAAGCTAAACTCAAGTCAAACAAGCCTAGTTACTTTCTGAAATCAGAAGTGCATCTCTGAATTAGAAGCAATCAAAGGCATCCAAAACATCCAAACAAAAAAAGGTATAACCTAAACCAATAGCTACAGCCCAACTGAACAGTTACTGGCCAAAGTTCAATACCTAAGGCTAACCTAGTTGGCTACTGATTTCAGCAAGGGAAACAGTCCCAAACAAGGTCAAAATAACATCCAAACACAACCCAAACAAACACAATCAAACACAAGCATCAAAACACCGAAAAACTAAGATTAATTGTAACCAAATGATTTTCATTAACCAAAACTGGATTCCAGTGGTCCAATACAGTAACCAATGATGCAAAACAGAAAACTAAAGTGCTCAAAGTCAGTGGTTGTCACTCCCAAAGACCTTAGCTACAAATGCTACTTACTACCAAAAGGAAATTAAATTATAAAACCTGAAATGCCAAAAGATGGTTGCTGAAAGCGAATTCTTGGAGTCAAAGAGCCTCTACGGTCGATTCTTCACCAGGGTTTTTCTCGGGTTTTCGGCTGTAAATGCCTCTATTTATAGTTGAAATTTACCGCAGCCGCGCAGCGCATATGAGGATCCCGCGGCGCGCGTACTTATCAGATCCCGTTTTCTCAGCCTTTGAATTTGGTTCACCGCCTTTGACCCGCGTCGCGCATTGTTAATTCCCGCGTGCGTACGTATTTCCTTGATTTTTCATTCCTTTCCAAACTTCTCCAATTTGCACGCTTTTAGTCCCTGTTTTCATTCTTTTCTTCCAAACAAGTCCTGGCACGAAAAGTGAGAATACCAAGATATATCTGATATAATTTCATCAAGAATAGGGCTCAACAACGCCTAAAATACTTAATATCACTAGGCGTTGTCACCTAGCCCCCCGTTTTCTTATTTCTCCGCATGAGAGCTTGGAAATTGTTTTAAACTTCCAAGCGGTGTCCTTCCTTCTTTTTTTCTTCCGTATCGCCGGTTTGACACGGAGCGCATCTAGTACCTCCCCCAATGCTTGTCTTGCGATGTGTCTTATGTTCGCATGTTGAGTGTTGTCTGCAGTTTGTGTTTTTGTCCTGCAACACAACCAAAAATTCTCCAATCTGATGGGATCGAATAGCATAATCTTGGTATGCCCTCATATTTCCTCATCTATTATGTTAATCACTCCTATTTTTCCACTCATCAATGGATCATTAGTGGTGAGAAAACTATGTTTCTCGTTTTCAAATACTCTATTGTCGTCATCGTCTTGGTCATCGTCCCAAAGGTGGATCGGTGCTAAGGATGAGCGACTAGTAGAGTCTCATGATAGTTTAGATTCACTCATCACTAGATATTGATTTCCAAAATTTTCAAAAGTTGTTGTGTAGGGGGAGTATTGTCATCTATGGCCCCCTCCTCAACAAACATCTCGACCATCTCAGTGGTCTTATTATTTTCCCAAAGTGTATGTCCTTCTATCACATTCTCAGGTGATGCAGGTTCATGCACAACATCATTGGTATAAAAATTACTCATCTGGCGAGTTCGGTTGCTGCCTTAGCTGCTCCTCCAGCTACTCCAACCGATCTGCCATTGTACGAATCGTCCATATCTTGGTCGTTCACAAAACAAGACTCGTCGAAATTTTCAAATTGATTCGGATCCTCGGTCTACAACTCATTATTATTGAATGACCCACTGTAGGAATCATCCTCGTAATGGTCATAGACCGTGCTGTCATATTCCCAACACATGTCTTGATCTGTGTACATGTAATCGTCCATTTTGAGGAAGTAAGTGCACAAAACTAAAAAGAAAAATCAAAATTGACACAGATTGTCAAGTGCACAACGCCCCGGCAACGGCGCCAAATTTTGGCACGTCGCAGTCGTTGATGTAGTCAAAGTCAAAGACAAAAACCTTACTATCCAATAGATAGGGTAAGTAAGGGTCGAACTAAGGAGTTCGTGGTTGGCACTTTGTGTCGATAAATAAACCAACTATAGTGTCACTCTATAGTCGGCAAACCAATAACACGTGGGAACAAACCAAACTCAATAAAACCAAAATAAATCAAAGATCTAATTGTAGATCTTGAAAACCATGAAACCAAAAGAACTTTCTTTATAAAACGAAACCAATCCAAACAATCGTCCACTACACACAAGTTAAACAAATCAAAAGAACTACAAGAGTCGAATGATTCTCCTGAGTCTAAACTAAACATCAAGTAACTCAGGAAATTCCCAAATGCGGAATACCTCGATACTGAGTTGATATAAAACTAATAAAATCAAATCTATAACCAAACTACCAATTGGAACTGAAAAAGAACGAAAATGAGCCTATCGGATCTCTCTTGATACCCCAAGATGCTCTAAAAGTCGGACCGGAGATCTCTATTTATAGGTTGAAAATCCACCAATATCGTCGCTATCCAAGGAGGATAGCGTCGCTATTCCATCATCCTCCTCGAAATTCGTGCTTTTGAAATTCAAATTGAAGATTACGTCTTTATATTATGTTAGTGTCGCTATCCATAAAGGATAGCGTCGCTATTTGGTCCTGATCCACATTCTTTGTCTCTTTTACTCCTTAACTTGTTCCAAATTGCACTTTAACCCCTGCATTTTCACTAAAAACACATACAAGCACTTGACACTAAAAGTGAGCGATATTAGTAGGTTAATAAAGATAAACTAACTAAAATCCGGCTCAATAACGCGTACAATGTCTAACATTACTAGGTGTTATCAACATATTCGAATAGTAAGTGAGCGATTTTATATTTTTATGTGAAACCAACGTCGCCAAGCTAATAAAGACTTATTTAGCCTTACATTTACCATGATAGTTAGTTTAGGTTCCCCATACTTATAGTTACCCCGTTCATTTTGAGGATAGTTTAGTAATTTCTTTCATTTCCAACTCTCTCCTTGTCATTTGTGTGATAACCATTGCAACTAATAAGTATCAGTCTCTAGAATTAATTTATGTGGGTATCCATTACATTACATGGATTTTAGGTAAGGTTCTTGATTTTTGTTTGAGGGTAACTTTGATTTGGATATTTTAAAGTGACTGTGGAGAATGGTGAGAGAAGTGATGTTCTCAACATTGATACGAAAAATATGTAATATGTTATAATTTTTCATGCCTTACTTTTATCAGCAAGAAATAGCAATGTACTTTAATTGATTTGCTAATTTCTTGTGATTTATACATTAAGCCTTCACCAACAACCTTCCCTCTCATCTCTCCATCAGCCATTAAAAAACAAAAAGTACTTACTTATCTCCATCTTCAGTTTCCATATCATCGATTCATTCATATCTCTCTATTAGTCGTCGGCGCTGACTTATGTCTCTCCATCATGAATGAGGTTTAAGCTTTCACCTATTTCCTATTTTATCTTTATTCAAATTATCAAATTTGCTGTTGTTTATAAAACTATATCTCTCTGTTGTTTATTCAAATTATCAAATTATCAAATTTGCTGTTGTCTATATCTGATTAATTATTTTAATCTTATTTTCAAAAGTTTGGTGAGAGCAGACTTTAAGTTCAAATTGACTGGAAATTGTGATTACAGGTACTTCATATCTCCATTTTATTTTTGATCAAATTACATGTTCCCAAAAACTCTTATTGGCTTCTAATTTATTGAACTCTTTTGCATTTCCTTGCAGTTTAAAAGGCTAAAAATGAACGACGGACTTGGATATTTTGTATATGAAGAGAGAGATTGATGACATAGTGGGAAATGAAAAATACGATGGGTTTGGGTTTTGATGGATCCCATATTGTTTCTAAATTTAATAATTATGAAGAAATAGAAGAAAACGATTTAAAAAAATAGAATAAGTATTTTAGTCGTTTGGTTCAAAACCGCAACAAAGTATAAAGTTAGGGATGTATAGTTAAAAAGAAAAAAGTTGGGATTGCATTGTATTTTTTCGACAATCCCATGGTCTATTTATGTAATTTACTGATTTTCTAAATTATATTTGATTTGTTGAGTTAGAATTATTGGTTTGGTGTTTGATGTTAAACCTAATAAGTTGATATTAATAGGTTGATATTATCAGCATTTAGAAATTGAGGAAGAGTGAACATATTAGATTCTTAGGGTACATTTGATATGGAGAAATGGAATTAAAGCAGAGAATGGAAATGGAGAGAAAGAAAATTAAACAGGAGAAAGATAATTGATTCCACTGTTTTGTGACACAGAGAATTCATCTGAGAAATATGTTTGAGAATTAATGCTCTTGTGGTGGTGGTGGTAGTGGTAGTGCCGTATGGTATGGCGGCGTAGTGGTGACGATAGTTAGTGGCAGTGGTGGTGGCGATGGTGTGTTGTGGCAACGGTGGTGGAGGGTGACAGTAGTCGTGGCAGCAGTGTAGTTAGTGGTGGTGGTGGTGAGTGGTGGTGGCGGTATATGTGGTAGTGGTGGCGATGGGTGTGGGTGTTGGGTAATGGTGGTGGTGGTTGACAATGGTGGGTGGTGGTACTAGGTAACAGTGTAGGTGGTGGTGGGGGTGAGTGGTGGTGATATTAGAGGTGGAGGTGGTGGGTAATAGTGGTGGTGGTGGCGATGGGTGGTGGTAGCGGTTGTAGCGGTGGCGGTGGCGGTGGAGGTGGTGGTGTTAGTTATGGTAGGTGTTGGTGGTAGGTAAGGGTGGCGGCGGTGGTGGTGGTGAGTGGTGGTGGTGGGTAGGTGGTGGTGCCAGTAGAGGTGGTGGTAGGTAACAGTGGTGGTGGTGGCAGCGGTGGAAATGATGGCGGTAGAGCTGGCAGTGGTGGCGGTGAGTAGTTGTGGTGAGTGATGGTGGTGGTGGGTGATGATGGAGGTGTTGGCGGTGGATAACAGTGTAGGTGATGGTGGTGGCAGCGAGTGGTAGTGGCGATATGGAGGTGGTGGCCGTGGGTAATGGTGGGTGATGGTGGTGGCAGCGAGTGGTAGTGGCGATATGGAGGTGGTGGCGGTGGGTAATGGTGGGTGATGGTGATGGTGATGGTGGCGGTGATGAGTGGTGGTGGTGGTGGAGGTGGTGACTGTAAAGGTGGTGACTGTAAAGGTGGTGGTAGTGGTGGGTGTTGGCGGCGGTGGTGGTGGGTGATTGTGGTGGTTGGCTCGGAAAAGATAATTTGATTTATCACCATTTTATCTACTAAAAGTAGAGAATTTAAAATAGGGAAATAGAATCAAATTTTTTCTTTATTCCTTATTCTTAGAATTAAACAAACAGAAGAAATGGTATCAATTTTTATTTTTTGATTTTATTTCTGTGTACTAAACATGACCTTATACCTTTAAAATGAATACCTTTTGGTTTGGATTGATTATAGCAAGGCTAGGTTTGTTTGGGTTTAATTGATTTTACATTATATATTTATCCAAAAAATTTAACTCTTTTGAATAAGCTGTATGTTATATATCATTAAAGTATTGATAAAATTTTTATAAAGCTCACGCATAAAGAATTACAAACACACTTCAATATTTGTTTATTACTTAAATTATCTGTTAATTTCTCAGTCGGAAAATAGCGTCTTACAAATCTTTAGTGTTTACTTTTGCATATTTCGTATGTTTTTAGGTCAACCCATTTAATACATGGTTATATAACCTAGTTTATATATTATAATAAGAATAAATTGTAATTTATTTAATAATAAAATATATAAATAAAAATGAGATAAACTTCAAAAGTTTAAAGTTGTAACACTTAAAGTTTATAAATAAAAATATATAATATTATGAAATATTACTTGAAACATAACCTATTTCTACAAAAGCTACTAGAAAAAATAAAGCATACTTTTACAAAAATCTCTTTCGACCAATTACAAGGTTACAACTCTTTTATCTCTATTATTATAAAGCATACTTTTACAAAAAGCTCTTTCGACGGATTACAATTACAAGGTTACAGCTCTTTTTATCTCTATTATATTGTAAGAGTAAATTACAGTTTTGGTCCCTGTGGTTTGCATGATTTTTTATTTTTAGTCTAAATTTTAAATTTTCACAGCTTTGATCTTTGTGGTTAGCATTTTATTACATTGTTGGTCCATTATCCATATAAAAAACCCAATTTATCATTTCTAAATTCTTTTTTTTTTCTTTTATCTATTATTTATTTTATTAATTAAAATAATTCATGCCTAACCCCACCCCCACCCCACCACCCTCCCCTCTCTCTCTCTATGTTGTGTTGGATCCCACTACCCCAAGCGATGTTGGTAGATAATTGATCCAAGCAATCGATGTTTATTGAAGACGGTAATGAAATTGTTGGCTGAAAACAATTTAGCGATTCATCAAATTGCAACACGTAAAGCCAGAATGTGTCGATGGGGAGTGAATTCAGGATCGCTAATTGTTGTTTTGGCTAATTCTCACAAAGTTGTAAATTCGAAATCTAACCAAAAGTTTAAAATCTAAAGTCGGAATCTAACCAACCTCGCAGTGGCTTTAATTAATGTGATAAAGAACTGGATCCTCAAGTCAATATTAGCGAACATATTTGGAACAAGTAAACCTTGAAATTGCCAATTTGATCGCTAAGTCTATCTCGCTATGCAGTCATTGTCCATTACCTTATTGCTAATGGATGGAATCAATTCGCTAAAGCAGTCTTGATATTCATTCATCGCTAGTCTATTGATCGTCAATTCATTGATCGCAAAAGTTGTATCGTTATCATGAATTGTTTACCGATCCGAACTTCAAGTCAACATTAGCAAACTTACAAATGAATCACAATCGAAATTGCTATATCAAAGATAGAAATTGCAACTTATCGATATTGCTGTGCAATCGATTAAGCGAACCTTGAATTCGAAAATTATGTATTGGGTCGCTAAACAGAAAATGCAAAATTACCTGGTTCTAAACAACAGAAAACACAAATTACCTAAGCAAACATTGGTACTCCTAGACACTAATTGCATCGCTATTTGTACTCGAATCTGATCTTGCAATCAGTAAAACGTTTGATCACTATGATCTGTCTGATATTGCTATGAACATTGGAATTTAGCGAACATTGAAATTCCTTGATCACTAGAAACATCTTACCAAATTTGTCTTCTTAGCAAACAGGTCTTCAAGAAGGAATCTAGCAAACCTTGATCTCGCTTAACTGTTGGGGTGAATTTGCTACCTCTTGTTAATATCAATTGGCTAATCACTTCATCTGATCTTCTTATTTCTCATTAATCGACTCGGAATGGATCTTCAAAGTTAGAAGTCAGAACTTGTAAATAATCCTTCATAGTTGAAATTGTATTTGAAAGTCAAAATTATGATGTGGCTGTCAAGGATTGGACTACAAATGTTGCTTCACGTGATTTCCTCATGGCATGATTTTAAGACTAATGGAGTACCCATCACATGATCACATGTGATGGGCGCCATGTTACCGCCACCTCACCATCACACACCATCACATTCTCATCATACAACACTAGAAGTACCCATCACACCACATCCTCTTTTTCAAATAAAAATAATTCAATAATAATATAAAGGGCAAATTTCATAAAAGACACTAACTTTTCAAAAAAAATTCGATTTTGATACTGTGTTATTTTTTTTTTCAATTAAGTCACTAAGTTTTCAATTTTTTTCAATTAAGTCACTAGGATTTCAATTTGGTTTCAATTTTGACTATTTGACCGGTCCACCCGGTAGTCAGCTGACGTGGCATGATGACGTGTCAGTCTTTGATGATGCGACGCTGACATGGCATGCTGACATGGCACCCGAGTGTCAAAATTGAAACAAAATTGAAAACATAGTGACTTAATTGGAAAAAATTGAAAACTTAGTGTTTTAATTGAAAAAAAATAACACAGTGTCAAAATCAAAATTTTTTTTGAAAAGTTAGTGTCTTTTTTGAAAATTTTCCTACATTTTTTAAAATGATAAATTTGTCTTTTTATGTTTTTAGAACGTATAAATATATTTTTTTACAAGTATAAATACGTATTTTTATATTTTTAGAAACATAGATACATTGTCATAAGTATAAATACATATTTTTATGTTGGTTTACGTTCGTTCGGTTAAAATTATAATACATTTTAGTTGTATAAATAAGTTTTTACGTCTTTAGAAGTATAAATACATATTTATGTTTTTAGAAATATAAATATATTTTTATGTTGGTTTAAGTTCGTTCGGTTAGAAGTATAATACATTTTAAGAAGTATAAATACGTTTTTTACGTCTTTAGAAGTATAAATACATATTATTATATTTTAGAAGTATAATACATTTTTAGAAGTATAAATACATTTTTATGTCTTTAGAAGAATAAATACATTTTTTACGTCTTTAGAAATATAAATACGTATATACTATATATACATATGAAAATGTATGTATGCTTCTAAAAGTATAAAAATACGTCTTTATACTTGTAAAAAAAATATATTTATACGTTCCAAAAACGTAAAAAAACGAATTTATCATTTTAAAAAATGTAGGAAAAATTCCAAAAAAGACACTAACTTTTCAAAAAAAAATTGATTTTGACACTGTGTTATATTTTTTCAATTAAAACACTAAGTTTTCAATTTTTCTAATTAAGTCACTATATTTTCAATTTTGTTTCAATTTTGACACTCGGGTGCCACGTCAGCATGCCACGTCAGCGTCGCATCATCAAAGACTGACACGTCATCATGCCACGTCAACTGACTACCGGGTTGACCGGTCAAATGGTCAAAATTGAAACCAAATTGAAAACATAGTGACTTAATTGAAAAAAATTGAAAACTTAGTGACTTAATTGAAAAAAAAATAACACAGTGTCAAAATCGAAATTTTTTGAAAAATTAGTGTCTTTTATGAAATTTGCCTTAATATAAATACTAGATTGCTATTGGCTGTTTATATATATGAGTGGTAAATTTAAAAAAATAGGAAAAAATCTCATTGGATGTGATCTACCGTGACCCATATCACATTGAACCACATCACATTCTATCACACCATACCCGGGGTGGTGTTTACGGGCGTGATGGAGATCCACCTAGGCATCACGGCTTGGCCGTGAAGGGTACTCCGCATAGTCTAATCAAACGGGTGTGAGTAGGGAATCGAACATAGGAGAGAGAGAGAGAGAGAGAGAGAGAGAGAGAGAGAGAGAGAGAGAGAGAGAGAGACTGGGGTAGGGGTGGGGTTAGGGGTGAATTTTTTCTTTTTTTAACTAATAAATAAATACTTTATTAAAACAAAAAATTAAAAAGAAATTAGAAAGGCAAATCCGTCTTTTTATATGAACAATGACCAACAATGTAATAAAATGCCAACCACAGGGACCAAAACTGTGAAAATTTAAAACTTCGACTAAAAGTGAAAAATCATGAAACCACATGAACCAAAACTGTAATTTACTCTTATTGTAATTGTTCTAGGACGGTGCTAGATAAACCAAATGACCAAAAATATGAGATACATGTTCACAGTTATCTTCTTTTCAGAAAAACCACACACAATACAAATAAATATTAAAACGAACAAGAATAACTAACTATTAATATATTTTTTGTTTAAAACGGCAAGAACAACAAACTGGAACCAAAAAGACAGAGAACAGCAACAGATCAATTCACGACCATAATATATGTACAAATTAGTGTTCAACCGGCCATTCATATATAACTAAACTTCCTAAACTATGCAATCTGAATAAGAACACGAAGGCTTTCCAAAAAGCGAGAAGAACCACAAGACTGATTAAAAGTTTGGAATCTTATCGTCTTCAGAGAACTGCACCAAATCATATGACGGCGACGGTCAAAAAATTTTACAAGCCACCGGAGAATATCGGAGAACGGCAGAACGGGCAAGTAGGCTGTTTCTGGTGAAGCAATTGACCGACGCAGTCGGAGTGGAACACGTGATGGCACCTGCTGAGCTGGCATACAACGTCGTCGGGATTGTAATTGGCTGAGCAAATGAAGCACATTTCTTCGACGGCTATATTCCGCCGGAACTGCAGATCTTCGAACCTGATAGCCGGTAGATCCACTAGACTTGGGTATGGAGTATCGTGATCGTATCCAAACAAGTAGAAGAAGATCTTCGTGAATAAACTGAGCAACTCGTGCTTGGCACGGAAGATCGGGAAGAATATACAGAAGTAAAAGAGGATGTTCATCAACATATTTCTTCTTCAGTGTGTGACTGTGCTTTGGTTGTTTGGGGATTTGTAGAAGAAGGGTGGGTTTTATAAAGGTGAAGTGGGTCTGTTGGCATTGTGTCCATGCACTTCAAAACGTGAGTATGCTTTTGTTTTGCATGGTGATATTTCCACTCTCTTATTTTATTCATCCACTTAAAATCAAAAACTCTCGAAAAATACATTTCATCTTAATTTATGTCGTAAAATTGGAAATTAATATCTGGCACATTTTTGATAATATGGTAATTCTGTTCAAGGTTTTTAATAGAGAATTTTTTATTGCCACCAATAACCTTCATCATTAAAGTTCTTTATTATTTTGCGACACACAAGTCATTAAGACATTTTATTAAGAGAAAATGACTAAAATAGCCTAATCCTATAAGAGTTTTCCTCAAAATAGCCAAAAAAATCGGACCATGCCACGAAATAACCAACGAAAACGCAGGTCGCAGCCAAGGGCAGCGTTTTCCTCCCGACGGCTGCGTTTTCCTCTCCCTCTTCGGCGGCTGCGTTTTGCTCTCCTTCCCCTGCATTTTCCTCCCCTTCCCCTGCGTTTTCCTCCGTTTTCCTCCCACTTGTTCTTGAGGTTCTTGATGGCTGATGAGTTTAATTGTAATTTTTGTCCAACTTTGAACACTCGTCATTTGTTCATACGAACTCGGATTGAATTGAAGTTTTTTTTTTAACATGAAGTGTATCAGTAGATGTGTTCACAAACATGATTAAAAAAATTTATGATGTCGGAAAGTGTTACTTTTGAACCTCTAAACAACGTTGTCGGTAAAGTTAATTAATATTTTGTCCAACTTTGAACCCTCGTAGTTTGTTCATATGAACTCCGTTTTAGTTGAAATTTTTTTTAACTTGAAGTGTATAAGTAGATGTGTTCATAAACATGATTAACCCTATATTTTGATGTCGTAAAGTGTTACTTTTGAACCTCTAAACAACGTTGTCGGTAAAGTTAATTAATACTTTGTCCAACTTTGAACCCTCGTAGTTTGTTCATACGAACTCCGTTTTAGTTTAAATTTTTTTTTTAAAGTGAAGTGTATAAGTAGATGTGTTCATAAACATGATTAACCCTATATTTTGATGTCGGAAAGTATAACTTTTGAAGCTCTAAACAACGTTGTCGGTAAAGTTTATTAATATTTTATCCAACTTTGAACCTTCGTAGTTTGTTCATACGAACTCCGATTTAGTTGGAATTTTTTTTAAAGTGAAGTGTATTACTAGATTTTTTCACAAACATGATAAAACAAATTATTTGATGTCGGAAAGATTTACTTTTGAAGGTCTAAAGAAGGTTGTCGGTCACGTTTATTTATTAATATTTAGTACTTATTAAACAAAAACATAGACAAATATTATAAAAACATATCCTAATCAAAAGGTTACATGATAATAGAAACATACGCACTAGGCAAATATTATAAAAGCATACCCTAATCAAAAGGTTACATGATAATAGAAGCATACGCACTAGGTCTAATTACTATCACATAAATCTGGGAAATCAAGAGGATATTTTTTTTTCAATGCAAGCACCCAATTGTTTTTCCTTTTCATTTCTTTGACCTTAATTTCCTGCTCTAGCTCGCCCTGTTCAACAGCCTCCTTTTGTTTTTGCACCCAGATAGTTGCTTGTTTGATATCTTGTTGTGTCTTTTTGACCCATTTTATTTTTTTGACAACTTCTTCCTGCATTTCATCCAACTGTTTTTTTTGCTGCCTAATAGATATGTTTTGAGATTCAATCTCCTCTTCTTTCTGTATAACTAGTTTTCTAAGGTCTTCAGGCATGAGCCAAGGTTTTCCTTGTCGGTTTGAGGATGAAGCAGACATATTTGGGCTACGATATTTTCGATGAGTGATAATGGTTTGGTGTGAAGATTGTTAAGGTGAAATAAGGTATACATATAGAAAATTTAGAATGGGTTGATAGGTTGGAAATAAATATACAGGGGAGGGGTTGATGTGACCATTAAATATAAAGATATATAGACAAAATAGTAGCAACACATAAATATTAATAAAAAGATACTTAACAAACTCATGAAATACAAACAATAAAAGACAAATAAGTACTGAGCTCCTAAATACCAACCTTGAAATAGAGATAATGATCACCTACGAAATTCATAGTTAACATAATAGTTTTTTCATAATACAAAATAGAAAAACTAATCTTTAATTGACACTCAGGAAACTTATATGGATAGTTTTTTTTTCATATTAGCTACCTAAATCTTTTTTTCAGTAATTTCTTGACCAAGTGACAATACATTATCCATCTCTCGATCAATGTTTGCTTTGGTTAACTTAATCCATTTCTCGACTTCTATTACTTCTTGTTTTTTTTGAAGTTATCCAACTTTTTTTACTGTTTAGTAATCTCCATTGACCCTCTAAAAATTGTGTATCTTCAGCAATTGATTGCATTTGTTTGTCGACTTCAGAGGCGCTGTGAAGGAGAATCCTTTTCATTTCCTCTGGCATCCTATCATCAATAGTAGGTGGAATTGTTGATGTAGAAGGAGCCTTGCGTTTTTCCAATACCCGTTTTAACTTCTGAGATTGACCAGACATGTTTACAAACAAGAAAATTACTTAATTTGATTGATCGTGTAGATGTGATACTTGAGATGAAAAAATTTATTTATAAAGAAATTAGGGAAATCGCATGTGTTAGTTTGACTACGAAATAAGTGGGTTTGACTGCGAAATACAGTGAAATGTCATGTCCATAGGGTACTGTATAGTGTCCTGCAATAAGGAGCAGTGTCTTGTCTTTTCAACCTCATATTGTGCATACGGAAAAAGCAGCCCATCTAGAGGAATTCGCAGCACATCTAGAGGAAAACGCAGCCCATGGGAGCCCGTATAGTGTCCATGTAGTGTCATGTCCATATCGTACTGTATAGTGTCCTGCAATAGGGAGCAGTGTCTTGTCTTGTCAACCTCATATTGTGCATACGGAAAACGCAGCCCATCTAGAGGAATTCGCAGCCCATCTAGAGGAAAACGCAGCCCATGGGAGCCCGTATAGTGTCCATGTAGTGAAATGTCATGTCCATAGGGTACTGTATAGTGTCCTGCAATAGGGAGCAGTGTCTTGTCTCGTCAACATGAGTTTCTGCTAGTTTGACTACGAAATAAGTGGGTTTGACTACGTAATGCAGTGACAAGTCATGTCCATAGGGCAATGTGTTGTCAACAGTAATCGAAATGAGTAGGATATAAATACGTGGATATCTCCATACTTTGTAATCAATCAGTTTGTATTTCAATTATTATCCAAAATGAGTACATCAACCAAGCAACACAAACAAAGCTTTACACACCTTCCCCTTTTCTTCCATAACCTTGAAATTGCAAACCCACATACAATCACTAGCATAAAGCAAGATGCCCAGAAACGATTTGAATTTTGTTTTATGGCTGTAGGATGTGTCGTAAGTTGTTATTCTGATCATAATTTTAATCTAATGATCACAACTCTATACTACTAACATTTGTTGTAAACCTTTTTGTAGATGCATACATTCCTTTCTACCACCCTACCAGTCATTTTCCTGGAGTGCCTACCATTGAATGGACCATACGTCCATACAATGTACGTAGCAGTCTCGGTAGATGGAAACCATCAACCTCTACCTATAGCAATCGGTCTTGGAATCTCAGAATCGTTAGATTCGTGGACATGGTTTCTTATGAGACTACATGAATGCATAAGAAATGCTAGAGAAGGTTATTTCATTACCAAATTGTCCAATCACTTAGACGTCGCCCTATCTCAGGTGTTCCCACATTGTTACCATGGATATTGTTGCAAAAGTGTGTTTAAATATTTTGTTGATAGAATGCCAATCTTCCAAGAATGTCTACATATTTTCTGGCAGAGTTGCAAGACTTATGAATTACGTCAATTTGAACCGAATTTTGCTATACTTAGAGACGTTTTGGTCCAACACAGGGGCCAAGATATAATGACCTGGTTTGAAGGTATTTCTCAAGAAAAATGGGCACGGGTGATGTTCCCTAATTTCCGTTACAACATACTCTCCATAATAATGCCTGATGAGATTCGTTGGGTCTCTGCAGCTCAGCAAGATTTACCAATAATATCACTCCTTCGGTCTTTCGTTGACATGCTGCAACGTTTTTATATTGATCGCCGTGCTTTAGGAGGTTAATCGTTATTATTTAATTATATTTGTGTGTAAGATACTTCGACTTATGCTAATTTCCTAATGATTTGTTTCAGGCATGCTATTTCATGAACTCACCCCGTATGCAGAGAACATACTTTATAGACGAATGCGCAAGTCTGAACCATGTGAAGTAACAGAATTATACAACACCGAGTTTTTTGTCTGCGACTTCACGAAAACATATCTTGTTAACCTGCGTGAACACACTTGTGATTGTGGAAAATTTACGAGTTCTGGTATTCCATGTCGTCATGGCCTGGCTGCGTATCGAACCTATATGATGTTACAGGAGGATTTTAATACGGTGAACATTTATTTCACTACGGCTGCATATAGAGCTGCATATCAAATGGAAGTGGTGCAGGCTGTACCCCCTCAAAGTGAATGGCATGTACCTATCAACATGGTGGATGTTTTACCCCCTTTAGCTTTGTCTTAAATGTTTTACCCCCATTAGCTTTGTATTAGATATGTGACCTTTGTGTTAAAAGTATTTCGTTGTTTGATCAAATTATTTCGTTGTTGACTAAATGTTGGGTAACGTCATTTTGTTACTTCATGATTGCAAAAGTATGTTTAACTGTTGGATCTTTGATCTCCACTCCGATTTTTCCATCGTTTTTTTCCTCCACGGTCTGCTTGTTTTTCAGTTGTTGCTTTGCTCATTACGGGCTTCCACTGCTGCTTCATTTCGTTTGCACCACAGCCACTTTTTCCAAAACGAACAACCTTGTTAACTCGTCGGCGGCGTCCCGGGAGTCGGGATTTCGGGATCCTAGGTCCTGACGGAACCGGGGCAAGCGAATTTTTTGTATTCTTTTCAGTTGAGGGTGGAGGAGTAAGAGAAAGTGGTAAGGATTTAACCGCCATTGTTGGAGGTGGAAAGATGAGGAGAGAACTTTGAAGGGGTTTGTTTGCGTTGAAGAGGTACGTTTTTTGCCGGATGAATCTTGTAGAGGGAGGGATAGAGGGAGAGATTGTAGGGGCATGTAATGATGGGATGAATTAAATGCATGTAATGATCGATTAATAAACATTATCATTTTTAATTATTATGTGATGCATTAATCTTATAACTTCAAGAAAACTTTTTTATGAATTTTAATTATATTGAATTGTTTTTTATGTCGTTAATATAAAAAGGTTAAATTTTATCAAAATATTTTTTTATGTTTTATGTTTTGTATTTTTTATTTAGTTATATTTTATATATTTATAATTTTGAAATATCTATTTTTTGTTATTAAAATCTTCAATGTAAATATTAAAATCATAATGATCATATTCGTATGGTGTTAAGTTGAAAACATAGAAGAAAATGAGAAAAAAAAACTTGAAAAAAGTTATATAAATATCTTTTAATAATTATAATTTTTAATGTAACATTAAATATAAAGATTTAGTTTACTACCATTACACAATTAGATTCCAACGACGTTACATACATTAGGGAAATTATAAGATGGTTCAGTACAGTCATATAAGGATTTAGTTTACTACCATTAGACAATTCATCACCGTTATATGGTAATTAGACCTTATAAACTAGTATGGCTACAAAAAGCATCCAACTGAGCACTAGGACGATCTTCAAATTTCGATTCTCGAGTTGAAGTCTTCTTAGTTCTCTATCTCTTTGAATTCTGGCAACAACATTGTCTTCATCGACCCACACATTAAACCCACAGTTTAGCATCTGTATTAATGATATTACAGCAAAAGTTTATCATATAGTACGATCATATTATAAAACATAGGTGGGTTCGATATTATAATATTACCTTGTTAGTACAAGCATAGAACTGTCTTCCTGGGTTTCTGCTTGTATTCGACACACGTATTACTGTAGGATAACCGCAACAACCGCATGTTTTTGCCATTTGATATTTTGTTGATAGAAGAAACTTAGATACAACATAAAGATACGCGTTAGAGCATAAGAGCACACCTTTATATAGAGATGAAAAGTGGGAAAGATACAGATACAAAAAACCACTCTACCTAGATCTACTTAATTGTCACACCAACAGTCTGGTATATAGACTGCGATTTGCTTTAATTAGAATAATATAATACATAAAATTAATTACTAGGCCACAAATTTGGGAATTGCAACAGATACATAGTTTTTTCACGGTCGATAAAATCTCCCCTTATCCTACTAACATCTGCAATACAGTTTTTTTCTTCCATAACCTTAGAAACTTCTTGTTCAGTTTCCTCAATCCAACGTTTAGCATTTTTTTAGCTTCATAGACGTATCTTTAACCCAAATTTTCTTTTCCTTCAATTTCTCACAAAGGAGTTCTATACGGTCATCTAGAATCCTTGTTTTTTCCAGGTCTGTTTTGTTTTCTTCTTCTGTGCGTGTCATCGCATCAAATATATAGTCAGGCATTTTATCTGGTAGTGGATCATTCATAGAATATCCTGGCTGACCTGGGCAGACATCGGGAAAAGGGTTAATATATGAACAAATGTAACAATCCTCATCCTCACAATGCCAAGTAGCATCTTCAGAAGAACTCATAATGTAACTCCACAAATGCTAACTAGCTTGTAACAGTATATATAACTCTATACAACTTTGACTGCGAAGTCGTACAACTTTGACTGCGTAGTCGTACAACTTTGACTGCGAAGTCGTACAACTTTTACTGCTAAGTCGTACAACTTTGACTGCGTAGTCGTACAACTTTGACTGCGAAGTCGTACAACTTTGATTGTGAAGTCGTACAACTTTGACTGCGTAGTCGTACAACTTTGACTGCGAAGTCGTACAAATTTGACTGCGTAGTCGTACAACTTTGACTGCGAAGTCGTACAACCTTGACTGCGAAGTCCTGCGAAGTCGTACGACTTTGACTGCGAAGTCGTACGACTTTGACTGCGTAGTCGTACAACTTTGACTGCGAAGTCGTACTACTTTGACTACGAAGTCGTACAACTTTGACTGCGAGATCGTACAACTTTGACTGCGAAGTCGTACGACTTTGACTGCGTAGTCGTACCACTTCGACTGCGTAGTCGTACAACTTCGACTGCGTAGTCGTACAACTTCGACTACGAAGTCGTACAACTTTGACTGCGAAGTCGTACAACTTTGACTACGTAGTCGTACAACTTTGACTGCGAAGTCGTACAACTTTGACTGCGAGATTCGCTGTCATACAAAATATATAAATGAGTTCATCCCAGAAAAAATATAAGAATTACGGAGTGAAATTCAATCTAAACTACATTACACAATGAGTTCATCCCATAAAAATATTTTGTTGTAGTGTGCACCGGTGGGAATTGGTCCACAGTTGATGGGCAAGCTAAATACGTTAGCCCAAACCATAAGAATTACGGAGTGAAATTCAGTTCTAATATAAATTTTCATGATTTTGCTTTATTTGTAAAATCAAAGGCTGGTTTGGATGCTCAATCGAGTGTAAGATTATCAATTCAACATCCAGAATATAACTATGTTATGGAGATAGTTGATGACAATGATATCTTGCATTTGATAGAAGTTATCGAAGTTGTGAACACCATCTTTCCTATTTACATTGTTGCAGATGATGACGAGAATCGAAGTAACGACCGGTTGAAAACATCACAAGAAAAGAGGTCCAGCGGATTTGGGAGCAACAATGTTCCATGTAATATTATGACCACCAACAATGTTCCAGAAACCGTCTTCCAAACAGCAATCCACTATGTGGAACCTGAAATTTTCAAGTACGTAGGAGATGCCGACATTGGTACTTCTGCAGATGATTTTGGCAGACATAATATGATGAGTAATGCAGTGACGGCTGATCAAAAAGACTACAATGAAGTTTGTGTTCTTCTAAATGATGGTAATCTAGCACCAAATGGGGATCCCGTGGATGGTGATTTACGTTTATCAGACTTGGAAGGAAGTGATGGTGACGAAGGAGTGACAGCTGATCAAAAAGACGACGAAGGAGTATTGAATGATGATCAACACATTCGGTTAAGAAGCACATTGTTATATGGTATGCCACAGCCGCCGCCATGTCCTGTCCCATCAAAGATAAAACCCCATCTTACAGCCACCATCCATCACAAAAGATTAGAGTTTTCCAAGCCTACAAAGACAAAGAGGCTATGAAACTTGCACTTGGTGTAAAAAGTATGACCGAAGGCTTTCAATACAAAATTAAAAGATCAACAAAAACAAGGTATGAGGCTATTTGTTGTCAAGATAATTGTACTTGGAGTTTTACAGCTACAGCAGAAAAAGACGGTGACGGCTCATTCCACTGCACTAAGATTGTTGATGAACACACGTGCTCGTCCTCATAACTCAACCCAAACCATCGCCAAGAAAACAAGAAAGTATTGGGTCATCTGCTATCTGAGGTTATGGCTGCCAACCAAAGTAGGGTATATCGTGGCAACGACATAATACGTGATATCAATTCAAAGTACAGAATTGATATTAGTTACAAACAAGCATGGAGGGTGAAACAATATGCATTGTATTTGTTAAGGGGTGACCCAGCGGAATCCTTCACAAGACTCCCTGTGTATTGCTACAACTTGCAAAAGCGTAATCCTGGAACCGTAACTTCAATCAGAAAAGATGCTGACGATCGATTTCAATTTATATTTATTTCATTAGGTTGTGCTGTAAGTTTCGTTTTACCTAATCAATTGCACAACCACTATACGAATGTAACCGTAGAATTAACAGAACATACTTTTTGTAGTTACATGCTTTCCGCAATTGGTGTAGACCTACATTGGTGGTAGACGCTGCCCACCTCAAGGGCGACTTCAAGGGCACCATGTTATTGCCAGTTGCGATGGATGATAATAATCAAATATTGCTGGTAGCATATGCAATATGCAAGAGCGAGTGCACAGAAACATGGTCTTGGTTCATGGAAAAATTGCACGATTGCGTTGGCGACATGGGATCTCTTAGTTTCATATCTGATAGGCATGTAGCAATAGCCACAGCCATTGAAAACATTTTCCCGACCTCGCATCATGGAATTTGTGGTCATCATTTATATTCTAATGTAGTGACCAAGTTTGGATCCAAGAAAATAATCAACTCATTCTTTTGGGGGGCCTGTAAAGCATATACAATCGAAGAATTTAATGAATGGATGCAAAGGATTAACTATTATAATCCTGAATTGTATGCACACTTGGACAGGGCAGGTCCAGAAAAATGGGCTCGATCTAGATTTGAAGGCATGCGGTATAATCTTATGACATCCAACAGCGCCGAGTCCATAAACGCACTATCCTGATATGCCAGTGCTGATGCTCATTGACTTTTTTTGAACAACAATGCAGCAATGGTATTTTGAACGCCGCAATCGTGGAGGTAAGAGTTACATCGTTCATCATACAGTAATAACGTTGTCGTATTTACTTTGTATGCAAAATATTGACCAACTAACTTGAAATATTTATTTAGCTGCTATAAAAACAACACTAACTCCGTGGGCGGAAGCAAAGATTCGTAAAAGAATGAGTAAAAGCAGCAACTGGATAGTCCATCCAATTTCAAATTCAAGATTCCAGGTTGTAGACTTCCTTAGGGATGGGATTGTTGATTTTGCAGAGTCAACATGTTCATGTCGTAAGTGACAACTGTCTGGCATACCTTGTGGCCATCTACTAAGAGTTTTAAACAGCTTAAACCATGGAGATTGTACTGGATGGGTGCACAATGCATATCAGGTTGTGTTTTATAGAAAGACGTACGACTACATTATCAACCCTCTACCCACCCCTTGTGATTGGGAGACACCGGACGATTTGATTTTTGTGAGACCCCCAGTGATGGACAAACTTCTACCTGGAAGACCAAAAAATATGGATCGTATTCCGTCACAAGGTGAGGGTCCAATAATAAAAGAATGTTCTCGTTGCCATCAAAGGGGTCACACAAGAACTACATGTCCTGCGTTAGTTCCAACCCGTAAACCAGAAGGATCAAGCAAGCGTCGTATTTCAGACAGTAAATGGAAAACGACCATAAGAGGGGACTCTAGTAGCATGTTACAGAGTGAAGCAGTTTATCCTACCGTCGATTTGAGCTAAATGGGGGTTGAATTATGTTTACTATTACGTTATTTGTAGGTTGTAAAACCAGTTTTATGGAATCATCTTTGATTTCTACTCTATTGAATGAAAACTTATACTTCCTTTTACGTAATTATTATAACTATATAATTAATAATAGTCATTTGTCAGACGACTGCATAAATTAGTGGCGATATTAAACAGTTGAAACGACAACTCAAGCTTTAATGCAACACACTATTCTATGTACTGTAATGAGTTATCATTAATAGTGACAACCCTATCTAAAAGAAACTGGCAAGATGGAATAGTTGAAATGACAACTCATCATGTCATACAACGTACTACCCTATATATACACTAACTTCAAACCGATTTCATTCATTCAGTTACTCATATTGATCAATGGATCACCAAAGGGGTTCCTCAAGCAGAGTTGTAAGCTATCATAATTCTTTTACTTTGTTAAATTCATTAAATTTTCTAACATGTGGAAATGATTTTCACTAAACTGATTTTCTATTTTTATATCAGGATACAACCGTCGATAATGTCTTACATAATAAGTTGACAGATCTCGACAAACGTATAAATAGATTGGTTGACACTCACGTGTTATTGATGACCAGGGCTTTTCGCCATATCCAAGAACAATTGGAGGAATTTGATTTCCAAATAACATGTATGATACCAGATGAGCGTATAAAGGTAGCGCATTATAATTTGCAAATGCTTGTGATCCAAATGCTTGTAGATATTCAACGTTTTATCTCAACAATGTCTACAATCAATCAATTATTTGGGCCTCAATCTACTTTACAAGACCGAAGTGAAATTCTCCGTAATGCAGTTTGTCTCATTGAAGAGTACACCAGTCTGTTTGAATGTCACAAAGACACTGCCCGCTTGCACCTATCTCAAATTCTTCCGTAAAACATTTGTTTATGTTTATAGTATGGTCGTATTTTATATGTATTTTTAGTTTTTATGAACGTTAGCAAATGACGGATGTCAGCTACTTTCTATGACTTTATATTGTTTATTTCGTGTGTAATGAAAATTTCTATCTAAAACGTTTTGTAGATGCAAGTTTTTTGAAACTTGTAACGACATAAATACTCAAAATTATAACATTGAAATAAGTCGTCTACAAATTATTTCAATGTCGTCTACAAATTATTTTCACATACACCGTCTAATAATAACTTGAACGGGAACCCCAAAAAATCCGACCCATACGTTCACGAAACAACCTAGCTGCGTAATCTGTGGGCATATAATCTGCGTCCCCCTGTACATGAACCCGAACCCCAGATATAGCATACTCTAACAATAAACAAGACCAAACAGCACAATCTCCTAATGGCCCGGACTGTTGAGGCACCCATGCTTCCATGATGAACTCCAAATCAACGTCTCTTCGAGGATGCCTCGATTTTTCCAATAGTTTATTGAATCCAACAGGGCAACAACCTCCATTTTGAATATCTGGATGTGCCCTTGTTGTACCAGGAGATTGTAGAAATCACCCTGTAGTAAGCTATCGTACAGGTGGATTTTCATGGTGTCCAAACGTAACTCTCCTAACATCCAATGTTGATTTTTAACGTTTACATGAAAAAACACCTGAAATAAAATCGATTAATATTAACGACCTTTTACTTATATATATATATATATATATATATATATATATATATATATATATATATATATATATATATATATATATATATATATATATATATATACATATATATATATATATATATATATAAATATATATATATATATATATATATATATATATATATATATATATATATATATATATATATATATATATATACTATATGTATATATATACTATATGTATATATATATATATATATATATATATATATATATATATATATATATATATATATATATATATATATATATATATATATATATATATATATATATATATATATATATATATATATATATATATATATATATAGGTATTGGTAAAAAAATCTCTTCATCATTATTTCATGATGTCCCATCAATTAGGGTAATAAATTTTAATTTTAATATATATATATATATATATATATATATATATATATATATATATATATATATATATATATATATATATATATATATATATATATATATATATATATATATATATATATATATATATATATATATATATATATGCGTGTTATTTGGTCGATTAAATCGGGTTTCGTTTAAGTCGGTTTTTTTAATTTTTCCAAATTAATCGTAACAAACCAAATAACCTTCGGTTAAATCGGTTTCGGTTTAATTGGTTTCGGTTTATTCGGTTTGGTTAAATCGATTTCAGTTTAATTTAACCAAACCAAATAATGTTCGGCTAAATTGATTTCAGTTTAATTTGTTTCAATTTATTCGGTTTGTTTAATCGGTTAAATCGGTTTCGGTTTATTCGATTTGATTAATTGGTTTCAGTTTATTCGGTTTGGTTAATCGGTTTAGGTTTATTCGATTTGGTTAATCGGTTTCGGTTTCCAAATTATCGCCGTGTATTCCTATCGTAGATGAAGATAATTATTGTGAAGACGAACTCCAAGAGATCCATAAATATACAAAAACAGTCAAAACATGGTCTTTATAATAGGGTAAATGAGTTTTTCGCATCGTCAAAAACTCCAATTTGTGAACCCGCTGTTTACAAGTCCACTCGCGGACGTCCCTCTTTGAAAGATAAATGGTTCCATAAAACTATCGTTGATCAATCTCCCCAACAACCCCTATGCCAACTTTATTTCATCCTTACGTCAGTCAAATACAAGATGTGAAACCTTTTGGAAATTGTGGTTTTAGAGCGATATATGCTTGTCTCGGCAATGATGAAAAAGACTGGGCGACAGTTCAATATAATTTGATGCAAGAGTTACACAATTACCAGGAAGAATATGAAAACATGTTTGGAATTGGATATTTGGGTGGAATATATAAATCGATAAACTTTTTTCGGACGAATACGTTTACACCCATCGAATATTGGCTAAGTACTGATATGGGTCTCATGATTTCCTTCTTTTATAATTTGACACTACACATATTAAGCCCGACAGGCAGTATGACATACTTACCGCTTATATCAAATTCTCTACCGTTGCATCAACGCACCCATATTGCAATCACAATTGTTCACAGTTCTCATTACGTAAAAGTTACATTGAACGAAGGATACCCAATGCCTCCAATTTATCCACAGTGGAATTATTTCAAGTATGACAATGCATCTGAATGGGCTACTCCATATGAAAGACAACTACATATGTACATGAATCATTTCCGCTCTAATCGTAGCACTGAAAGAATTATATTGGATGTTTGATGATTATTTAAGTAATTTAATATTGTATTGTATTTTATTATCTTTATTTATGCAAAAAATAGCTCGATTAGAACAACACTATAGAAGTAATTCAAACAAAACGTCAAAAATTAGAAAAATAATAAATTACAACGTTAAAACGTATTAGAAAATAAATTACAGCGTTAAAACGTACAAAACGTAAAAAAAAACATATTAGAAAATATATTCGAACTAAACGTCAAAAAGTTTGAAAATTATTTAAATTATAAATACCAAAATAATTAAATAAATTAAATAAAAACAATATATATATATATATATATATATATATATATATATATATATATATAATATTTAAAAACAAAACCCCAATTGATGGGACATCATATTATAATTATGAGGGGGTTTTTTTAAGATGACCATATATATATATATATATATATATATATATATATATATATATATATATATATATATATATATATATATATATATATATATATAAATTACAACTCTTTTAAGCACAAAAGTCTTAATTTTTAAGACTGTACAAACAACTTATGCACATATTCACTAGCCGGCGTAAGAAACTCATCTCACACGGATTGCCACGCTGGTGACTCCGGATTGCCAACATGTACGCTTTTCAACCCTTGAATTATTTCATACCAGTTGTCCTCTCATTTGCCAAAACTCGTCCATCTTTCTCTTCCCTCCCATCGATCACCACGTTCTTCTCTCTATCTATCTATCTTTCTTTCTCTCTCTCTCAAGTTTGGTAGATGCTTCTACACTCCACCACCAGCAGTGTCGCCGCTGTGTATCATTACCATCGTTCGTCTCCTCCACCAGATCGCCTGAGGGAGAAAGAAAGGGATCGAGCATGTGCATCTGTGTGAACCAGAGATCACAATAATGGTAGAAGGGAAGATGGAGAAGAGTTGCAACAGCAACTACCCCGCTGCTGGAGGGAGATCGGCAGCAGAAGCGCCGGCGGCGGCGGCACAATGCTTTCGTGATTTTGAATCCGAGGAAAAAGAAAAGAAACGAGATCGAGATCGGTATCTGTCTCTTTGGTTCATGACTTCCACCAGATCGAAAAAAAGGGACACGGTGGCAGCGACAGTTGCATCTTTTACGGTGAGAGGCCATTGACGGCGGCATCAAGCCACCGAAGCTACGCTAATGGTCCGATGGTGGTTGCTGATGGTGCTGGTGATCGGAGATGGTCCTCAGGTGGCCGAAAATTTGTTCAGAACAGGTCCCCCACCTTTGATTTGCTGATTACACCAAGATTTGGTCAGATTAAGGTAATTTTGTTTCAAACCCTAAATTTCTTCTTGATCAGATAATGAACTAATCAGATAAGGAGTTAAACCGACAGGGGCAGAATGCTGGTGGTGGGAGCAGTCATACTGCTGGGGCGGTGTCAAATTATTGTGATCATGTGAGGTTGGTGCTTATGAGTACGGTATTGATATCTGTACAGCTAGCTTGAGGATGAAGCATGATAAAGACCCTGATAAATACCTTGTTGAGTTCACTTATGATGCCCGTTTTGCTGGCAGGTAAAAGTTTTATTGATTGTAAACACTTTTTGTTCCAGTATCTGCTCTCCCAAACCCCTTCTTGGATCTGGTGTAAGATAGATTCAAGGCTTATGATACACTGATTTCAAATTTTTTTCCTTTTTCTTTTTTAATATATGCTAATCAGAAGAATTTTCAAGGAATTGACAAGTGAACTAGGAATAAAAAAGCAGATCGTGTCTCGAAGAATGGCTCTTGGATCTATCTTAGGCGAGTACATTACTCCGTATATCTAAAGGTTAGTTTCGTATCTTCTATGTGGGTTAGATAGGCATACATTAAGGAATTGTTGGAATTAATGTTGATTATTGTAACTTTTAGTCACGATATCTTCTTTTGACATATTATGTCTTCAGAATTAATATGTTTTAGGGATAGAATTTGGCTCCAAGAAGTAAAAATTAATCAAATATACCAGATGACTGATGCATTCCAAGTGTTTGAGAAAATCCCCATTATTGATTCTAGGGTATTGTTGCATCAGTCAGAGCACTCTTAATTTGGCCAGTTGTTGCATCTTTTTGTTATTTTAGCAACCCACTTTGTTTCCTTTTGTTTATTTAACATCATACTTTTTGTTACTCTAACATCCTTCTTTTGGCCAATTGAATATTATAATAGATTGCTCACAATTTGTTGAAGGACGGACAGTTGCAACAGGAGCAGCAGTTTCTGCTAAATCAATGTTGCAAGCTCTGGCTTCTCTTGGATTTATGTGAGTTTTCCCAAATTTATATTCATTCTTGAATTAATTTCCAACTGTATTCTAAACCTTTAGACAATATTGTGCCTGATAGTATTTCAGGTCGGTGATATATCCAATAATGTTAGACTCTTTATTCATTTGTAATTTTTTTGATTTCTGTACCATTGAATCTATCCTGCTAAAAATTTGTTCAAGTTGACCATTTTACCCCTGCAAAGGTTTAAGATGTTTTGTCCCCATTTGGAATGATTTTGGTTCCTGTACCGTTAAATTCAAATATAGTATTATTATTTGTTGATGTTGACCATTTTACCCCTTTAATGGTTTGAAGATGTTTTGTCCTTGATTTGCAATGTTTTTGGTTCCTGTACAGGGACTTAGGATTAAACATATATTTTAATTTTTTTTGTTTATATGCCAGTCTGACTAATGACTATATGTATGTGTGTGTGTTTGAGATTGCTTTTGTGTATATGTGTGTATTTGCAGGAGGCTAAGCTTGTTCTTTTGACACATTTCGTGAAGAAGGCCTACTCCATGTCCAAACGAAGGTACCACTGTGTCCAGTACACTAATAAATAAAAGTAAATTTCGTATTTCATGCAGGTAAAACTAATACAAGCATCAAGAATTGAAACACATCAGGGTGCTCGAAAGAGTTATTGTTACATTTGTCTACTGTGTTGTTGTTTAATTTGGATTAGGTCTAAAAAAATATTTTTTTGCAGAAATGGTCCTTACTAAAGTTTTTATAACATTTTGGTCCATGTTCCATATAAAATGTCTTTTTTTTACGGATTTACCCTTTAGTTGATTTAGTAATTATATTAAAATATTGTAGATTATGAACTTTGTTTTGGTGGTTTTGTACATGCTTTGTTGAAAACAACCTTTTATCTATTTCTTCTTTTTGAGATCTGTAATTCAACATACATCTATATTATTATTATAAAATATGCATAATTTGAACTTACATAAAATCAACCAAAATAACAGTCCTCCCTATTGTACACGTCAATACTACATTATTATTTTTATTACTTATTTCTAGGTTTAATAATATTTTTAAGAAAATAGCAGTTTTTGTGTTTGGAGTGTCTGTAACTTTGTCTCTTTCAGGAAAGCTAGAAGCCAAGTCTTTGATGTTTGACTACCATAGGTAGCTTCGATTTGGTAAACATGATCTGAAAACGTTGAAACTTAGCTTCCGCCCAAGCTTTTCGAATTTTCAAAATTTGAAAATTTTGAAATTTTTTAAAGTTACCTCCCGACAAGTTTTTCGGATTTTCAAATTTTAAAAACTTTGAAATTTTTGAAACTTAGCTCCCGCCAAAGTTTTTCAGATTTTCAAAATTTGAAAACTTTGAAAATTGTGAAACTTAGCTACCGCCCAAACGTTTCAGATTTTCATAATTTGAAAACTTTGAAATTTTTTAAACTTAGCTCCCTCCCAATTTTTCGGATTTTCAAAATTTGAAATTTTTTAAACTTAGCTCCCGCCCAATGTGTAAAGGAAATTCTTGAATTTTTATCATTTGTACATCTATTTACCGTTGCCGCATCACAAGTGTAAACAAAATTGTATCTATCATTCATTTATTGTATTTTGCAGGTATATTATAGTTGATTGCTTAATTTGGCTGCTTTGATATTCTCTGAAAATTTTTTTCTAACAAATGTAACATTTGCAGT